>WWET01009346.1:0-14118 GCA_011038615.1 Limnodynastes dumerilii
TGTGTGTGGGGTGTCAGCTGTTGCTCGCTTATGCCCTAGTATTCGTCAATACAATATTCCCTGTTACCTGTATGAAGTCACCAGTTTAACCAGTTTCCATAAAAAATTTTAAATTGATGACAATTGGTTACAACTGTATGTTTTGTGTATGACAGAACTAATAAACACTATTTGACTTTCTTGCAACTCTCTACAATGAAAGCAGATGCTCTTATTTGCCTGTAACAGGAGCAGCTGGGAAGAAATGTCCCCCAGTGATGGCTCTTTAGAAGGGTGTCTGCACTGTAAAACCAATAGCATGAGGTGATTATCTTTTTCCCCCAGTGCTGCTCTTCCCAGCCGTTGAGTTCTAATATGTAAACAGCACAAATATATCAAATATAAAATAGGTCATGAATGAATTCCTTTAGGTAAGCCATTCTGTTTTTTGAGTTGCTAAAGAAGCAATAACAGAGAATTTGTGGAATCATAGGGGGATATATGTTGTGCTCATCTGGTAAATTTGAATGTTGTGCTAATGGGCTTGATCCAGACCTACGATCATGAAACGCTCATGTGCATAGCGTATTTATGCCAGCGTACCTCCGATGCACTCCCCTAGGCACGCCTCCTGTTCGTACTTACTCTTGCCGTCTTACACTGAGCAAACCCTACCCTAACTTTTCCATGCGTAGCCGCGGTCATCATAAAGCTCCTTGCGTACGACGCTTAGCACGCCCATACTGTACAATTGAAATGACTCACCCTGCCCTCGGTGCGTATTTGCGGCTTTCGTATGGCAGACACGCCCCCTCGCGCATAGTAAGGAAGCTGGTACGCTCAAGGCCCATATGCTCGACTTTCGTAGCATAACATGAGCGTAACCTCTGCCCCGAGCATGCGCAGTAAGTACAAATGTCCGTTTTTACACTTACGACCATCGTAAAAACGCACCCAAGCGAAGGTTTGGATCAGGCCCAATGTGCCTACCAATCTAGTCAGGAATATTGGGAAGAATACTGTAACTGTTGTGAATTTTCACAATTAAGAATTAGTTCAAAATGCAAGATATAGCTAAACATATGTTATGATTATTATGCATCACAGCTTTATTCTGAATCAATTATTTTATATGTTTGAGCAGGATTATTGAATGCTATATTATTCTCATGTACTGGTAGAACACACTTTACAGCTGTGTAGGAATGGTATGTGTAATGTCTGTGTATGTAAACCCTGTTTATGTGATATGCCATATTTTTGGGTTGACCAAAGGAGTCGATTTTCTTTGTGTACAGGGTATTCTCCTGTGAATCTCTATGGAAAAATTATCTTAAACTCATTCCTATCAGAAATCCACTTTCCAGGGACATGTTAGCATAAATTTCCTGCTCAAGAAGCCAATCTCTCATATAACAAAGTGTACAGCGTGACTATATAAAGTGAGGTCTGGAAAATAAAAACCTCCATTGGACCTGGGTTGTTGTAACTTTTTAAGGCTAATTTGTGCTCTTTTACCATTCCATATAAAACGCTGAAAAATATGGTTTAAGAACATTTTGGGCCGTATTCACAGATCCATTAGTTAAAGGTATGCAATTATATGCAAGGCAACACCCATGACACTCCCCTCACATGGACTGGTTTTCGGTGACTTACGCCTCCATAGGGCACCATTATCTCTACGTGTGCATTTACATGCATATAATACATAAGTACCTGTGTATGTAACTAACCACGCCCTCAAATGGTCATTTAAATGCCTCTCCCACCCACTTTCACATAACTTTGTCCGTACAGATTTCAACCATGCCTCTCCGCACGTATGTCCCCAAGTGCGATTCACACTTACATGCCTAATGGACTCCCATGCGTAAAATTAACGTAAATAGCGTAAATAAAGTTACTACGCACCCGATCCTAAAAATACGCACGGAACTCCGCGCAAAAATGATCTGTGAATACAGCCCTTCATCTTTATGTTTCAGTTGTAGTGGCAATACCTGCAGGAGATACGAAAGTCTCAGGAACGTGACCATTTTAATTAAGTTAAAACGTCCTGTATAGGAAAGGGCAAGATGTTACATCCCCTCAGTTCTTTTCAGAGCTTCTGTTATAATAATCTCATATGGGCAAGTTGGAATTTTGGGTAGTTGGTTTCCCAAATAAGTAAACTGAGATGTCTTCCATTGGATCAGGAAATGTTGTCCCCACTGCAGGACATTTATATGTGGCTTTAAGAACATTGCTGTGCATTTTTCTACATTAATACGGAATCCAGATATATCCACAAAGGAGCACATTTTTCATAAATGAGAGCTAGAGATTACCTAGGGTTAGCTACATACAGTAAAATGTTGTCTGCGAAAGAGTCAACCACATAATTACCTGTTTTGATGCCCTGGAACTGTTACCATATTTCTAGGATTCTCAATAGAAATAGGGCATCCCTGCTATTTGCCCCTATTCATAATTATAGGTTTGCTACAAGGAAAAACTTGATTCCATTCTACAGACTGCAGCCAATGAAGACATTATTGATGCTTATCTGACTACTTCTCACCCGGTAGTACCAGTTCTGTATAGTGTACCAAAAATACATAAACATCCAGACAAACCACCAGGGCGCCCTATCATTGGTGCCAGAAGGGGTCTTTTTCAAAACATAGCCATATGGCTTGATCACCATCTTCAGTCATTAGTCCAACAGGGAAATTCATATTTACGTGACACCACGGACTTTCTGAATAAACTAGCCAATATCACTGATATACAACCTGGGACCATTCTGGCAACGATAGACGTATGTAGTTTATATACTTCAATACCCCACCAAGAGGGACTCAAAGCGATCTATGAAGCAATCACTCGGAGTGAACTGTGTATGGGGCCGGACCCGTCATTCTTCATATCTCTATTAAAAATGACACTTACCTCCAATTATTTCCTCTTTAATGGGGATTTCTTTCTCCAACTTAATGGCTGTGCGATGGAGTCAAATTTGGCCCCATCGCTGGCGAACATCTTTATGACCAAATTTGAGGAGACTTACATGTACACAGACCCACGTTTCAAGGCTCATTGCTCCTGTTTTTTCAGATTCATCGACGACGTCTTCCTGCTGTGGCAAGGCACTGGGGAGGAGCTCAGTGCATTTATCAGTGATCTCAATCAGCTCTCGACCACCATTAAATTCACCTTGGAGTATGATCTACAGGAAATACATTTTCTTGATGTTAACATTCACAAAGATCTAAATATATTATATACATCCATCTATCGTAAACCCATTGACAGAAACAACTTACTACAGGCATCATCACATCATCCAACGGCCTGTGTAAAAGGCATACCTTATTCCCAATTATTACGTGTCCATCGTATAACTAATAATCCTGACAAATGGGAGATGGACTCGATGATTATGAAATTTACTGAAAGGGGATATGCACGAAAATATCTGATGCACCTCAAAGAAAAAATTTGAAGAATATCTAGGAATCAATTATTACAACCTAAGAACAGACCTGAAGCTACCCAAGCAGTAGTCCCCTGGGTACAGACCTACGGTGGACACAGCAAAAATACGACTCATAAGGTAAAGAGCCTATGGAACATCATCATGAGTGATCCTGGACTAACTCATATGAGCAACTCTAAACTCTTATCAAGTTATAGGCATGGTCGAAATCTTCGTAGTTATCTTGTGCATTCTGATGTCACCATACCTAAGGTCAAACACTCCAAGAAGGGTTGCTTCCCCTGTGCGAGATGCGTGACCTACTGCTATTTAACATCTGGCTCCACTTTTACCCACCCAAGCACTAACCGCAAGGATAAGATTAATCATTACGTCACCTGCATGACCACACATGTGGTCTAGTTAATAACTTGTCCGTGCGGATTAGCTTATATTGGTAAGACCATCACCACATTTAAAGAACGAATGGCCCAACACCGGACGGCGATCCGGGCAGCCATTGGTGGAAACATTTTGCTCAATTTGGACACGGGTTTGCAACACTTCGATATAAGATAATAGACCATATACCTGCATCTGTACGTGGAGGAGATCGAGGCCGTCAACTGCTTCAACGGGAATCATAATGGATATACCACTTGAATACTCTTGCCCCCCACGGACTGAATGAGAACTTGAACTTATCCTGTTACCTATGATTGTTATCTATTTTCTACCCAGGTGTACTTTCTGCCCTCTCCTGCCTGCCCTTACATTATTGCTGGGACTAGCAACCATGCACTTTATGTGACTCGGACTTTGTTTACATTTTTTTCCATGCAGGAGTTATGTATTTTTTTCAGGACATGATTACATTTAGCATAGCGGCTCTGCATTAATGTTTTTTTTTATATGTTTCTATGCACTTATTCACGGCATATCTAATCACTGTTATTGTTTTTATTCTGTTGCCTAGGTGAACGAGGGTTGCAGGTAGTAATCAACATATTGAGACAGTGGTTGGCCGAGAGACCCTCTGGAAGAAATGATAGATCTCCCAGAAGGTCGTGTCATTGGTATATTTATACAACTGAAATTTTGCCAAAGTAAAAATAAATAAATTTAAAATATAAACCTCATTAAAATATTCCATCAACAGTAAGAAAATCACACAAAATTTGAATACAAAAACACAATAACATCCACATTTACATTTGGTTAAAAAAATATATATATATTTATTTAATGGAAATACAAATGGTGCGCTCACCCAATCCTAGGTATCATTAATGTCCATGTCCATATAAACAGTCTGTAAAGTAACGTGTAAGCACTAGGCACTGCTGTGCCGCGTCCTCCCCTCGGTGTATCTGGATCCTGGGTCCGTAGAAAGAAAGGCTGGAATGAAGCAAAAAACAAGGGGGCGCCTCGTAGTGCAGGTAACTTCTTTTATTAAATTACAGCATAGATAAAATTACACGTACCAAAAGGTCACTTGTAATATCGCATATCATGAAAGTTAGCAGAAGCAAACACTTCTCGGTTTACCAGCGTCCTGGAACACACGTGGAAGGAGTGGATCTGCTGTACTGCGGTCGTACTGGGAGAGGATGGCTAGTCTCCGTCCCTACGCGTTTCATCACAGAGTGACTTCATCAGGGGGTGGAGGAGACTAGCAACAAACACGCTTATATTGACAGATCCATGTTTACAATTATCGTGGGGCAGGATCTTTAAATTAACCCCTCATTAATCATCATTAACAAATCATTTTCGTAGCAACCTAGTGGTGATACTAAAGGTTGTTGTTAACACTTAACAAGAGTCTGATTTTCTCATTTATATAACCATCACAATAAGTGACACTATCAACATAAAATGCACATATTAATCAAATTATGAAAAATATAATAATAAATAATAATACAATCAATTGTTAAAATCAAATGTGTACAATAGCTCAAATTTGTAGAATATCTGATACCAGGATATAGATTCAAACATCACTGGAAACCTATACTTTCATAAAGGATACATCTCTCAAGCTAAATTCCTTCATAAATAATGAGAGGACAATATGTACACCATATAACAAATTACAATTCCTAGTTTAACTAGTGAAGTAAAAAAATAAAAATAAAAATCGATGAGGATACAACACAACAGATTACAATTCCATTAAAATATATTGCTCCGACCAATAGATATATTAATAGAACAATTATATCAAGAAAAAGTTTAAATATAAAGTGCTAACAAATATATTGCACAATTTTTTAAAGAACATAAAAAATAAATAAATAAATAAAAATTTTATGAAAAAATAGCAGCTTAGGCATTGAACAATCATCAGACACCAAACAATTATTTTCTTTATATATGGATCAAACATGGCTGGAGGAATCTTGTAAATTAAAATGGGGTTATAAGAAGGGAGTGATCTCGAATCCCTCGTTTAAGCCCGATTGGGACAATGAATTTAAAGTGACTATCCAATATGTTTCACGTTGGATTAATTTACAGTCCCTGTCACCCCCCCTGAGGTCCTTAGGGACCCATTCTATGGCTTTAACCCTAAGAGACTCTACAGACCCCCCATGTACCGCATTAAAGTGTCTCGGTAGACTATGGTTTGTGACACCATTTTTAATGTTTCGTAGGTGTTCCAAGATGCGGGTCTTAAGCATCCTTTTTGTCTTACCGATGTACTGATAACCGCAAGCACAGTCTATAAAGTACACCACATATGTACTCATACAATTCAGATAATTTTTAATTTTGTACTCTTTCTTTTTCCCCGCATCCCAAAATGACTTCTTATCCTTGTGTACAAAGGAACAAACCTTACATTTACCACAAGGAAAAAAACCATTCGGTCTAAAGATGGAGCTTCCTTCTTGTGGCAATAAAGGAGGCAAAAAGCTAGGAGATAGAAACGACTTTAAATTTCTTGCCCTACGAAATCTCACCAAAGGTCTGTCTGGTAAGGTTTTTTTGAGAATCGGATCCATTTAAAGAATAGACCAATGCTTAGAAAGAATAGAACGAATTTGATTACTAGCAGAATTGTAGTTAATAACAAATGAACATTCATTCAATTTATTCAAGGGAGTTTTATTCTTATACTCCAGGAGGCTCACTCTATCGGTAGCCCTTGCTCTGGCGATACTTGAGTCTACCAAATCTGCTGGGTAATCCCTCTCTAAAAATTTGGTAATAAATTGGTCCGCTTTCACAGAAAACTTGGTGGCATCTGAACAATTCCACCGAAGGCATAAAAACGGAGAATACGGTATATTCCGTTTCCATTTCTCTAAATGACAGCTTTGAAATTGTAAAAAACTGTTTGCGTCAGTAGCCTTCACAAACGTGTCGGTATTAACCTTATTATTGTCAGATTCCGGAGCCTCTAGAAACAAATCAAGAAATTCGACTATATTGCCTTCAAATTTAGCTGTGAACGACAGTCCATAATTATTCCCATTCAGACTTTGTATGAATACCTCGAAATCGGCACGTGACCCATCCCATACAATTAGCAGGTCATCTATATATCTACCGTATAATTTCACAGGGGACTGCGATGAGTATATATGGTCCCGCACCCAGTTTCCCATATACAAATTGGCAAAACTGGGAGAGAAAATCGTACCCATCGCAGTCCCGGTGCCCTGCAGATAATAGGTACCATTGAATACAAAATAATTAGACTTCAACACAAATCGTGCACAATCCAACAGAAACTTCTTTTTTAACTCTGATACTGTATGGTCATTCTCCAGAATTTCCCCCAACACCTCCAGACCCTTTTCGTGTGGTATGGAGGTGTACAAGGCCTGTACGTCCACTGTACACAACTTATAGGTGGACTGCCATTCGAATTGGTCTAAAATTCTCAAGACCTGGGTAGAGTCTTTCAGGTAGGACTTTAATTTGGGGACATATTGCTTTATATTCAAATCCAAATATTCCGAAAGTCTGGAAGTTACAGACCCAATCCCCGAGACGATAGGACGTCCTGGGGGATTGAGCCTGTCCTTATGGACTTTCGGAAGGTGATAAAACGTCGCAATACGAGGTGTAAGGTTGCGAAGATACAAATATTCATCTCGTGAAATACAGTTATGTTCCAAGCCCTCAGACAAAAGGGATTCTAATTTCTGGACAAACTGTTCAGTGGGATCCGTATCAAGCTTTTGATAAAAATGAGGGTCTTCTAATTGGCGTAAGGCCTCAATTTCATATTTTTTCCTGTCCATCAGGACAACTCCTCCGCCCTTATCAGCTTGTTTAATAATGATATTTTTATTTTCAACCAATGTTTTCAAAGCTGATTTCTTAAACGATGATAAGTTGGATTTTATACCCACTTTAGTGTAGTTTAGTTTTAAAAAGTCCTCCTTTACTAAAGCCGAAAACATCTCCAAGTGACTCCCCCGGGATTCCACCGGATAGTACTTGGCTTAAGGTCTGTAAAGCTGACAGACTGACTACTAATCTCAGGTTCCAATAAACCATCCCTAAATTTCGAATCCTGTTTTAAAAAATGTCTCTTCAATGTAAGAGACCATACATACTTGCATAAATCTATTACCAGGTCAAATTGATTCGGAGGACAACTAGGGGCGAACGTAAGACCCCGTTGTAATAGTTGGAGCTCACCAGTATTTAATGTGAGATCACTCAAATTAAAAATGCCCCTGGTTAGGTCAGCAGTCTCTTTTTTGAGGCACTTACTCTTACTCTTCTGTGTCTATATTTCTCCTCTTTAACGCTTTTCCCAGGTGCACCGGAGACACACTCTCTGCCTGGGGTATAGCTAAAAAAGGACAAGGAACATGGGTCACACCTTCTCTGGGTCTAGTTACATTAGACGTGCTGGGTCTACTTACTTCTTTTACCTGATCAATTATAATTTGATCTTCGTTTGAAGACAAAGCATCAAAACGATTCTCTATAGGAAGAGCACCCAGTTTTTTATTGTTGTGTCCTGTGTTCTTAGTCTGTGATTTATTCCTATTTTTATTTAATTTATCACCTTCATAATCGTGCAAGTTAGTAGTAGTCTCTCTATTTACTGAATTGCCATTTTTGTAAACAGTTTATTTTTATTTTATTTTTTTGTGTTTAATGACAATAGGTTTGAGAGCAGCTTTACCAGGTGGTTTGTTTAGAGGGTCCTTAGCAGCATGATAAGAGTTTATTTAACAATAAAAAGGAAACGTCTCTACTGACATAGGATTTTTTCTGCTGGAATATAAATATGAAGAGATTGTTAGCCTCAGTTCCCTTAGTAAATTATCTTGTTACATTGTGGTTAGGTTGTATAGTAGCTTCAAAACCTACGAACAAATAGTAAAATATCTTTTTTCTAAGCTAATGAATTTATTACATATTTCTCAGGTAATATGATAATCTCAGATCTGGGTAACAAATAGATTTACAAAAATAGAGATGAACAATTACAATCACAATTAAACTATATATCTAATATGGTAACAGGGAAATTAAATAAGACAGCTAGCACAATGGCTAAATACGGATGTAATTGACCCAGCAGCCGTGACAATGCTCAGTGTTTAGCTATAAGACCAAAATTAGCCGATAACGATCTGACATATAATGGCTAAGAGCAGAGGTGTTTTAAGCAATTAAGTCCCTTATAGAAAATAGAATGAGGCTCAATGTCCCTTTAAACACAGGACAGTATGTGAAAACAAAAGTTATATTAACATTACTGCCAAGTGTCCGCCAAAAAGACTCACAATGCACAATGTATATTATTGTAGAGATTCAGCAAGGGTCACTGATGTAGCAGGATATAATAATGGCGTGCAGTGTTAGCTGCTTGGGGTTCCAACATCATCTTCTTATTGCTGTATATAGCTGATGTTGTAGAACAGCTCAAGGGGCCAGATTTACTAAGCTGCGAGTTTGGAAAAGTGGAAATGTTGCCTATAGCAACCAATCAGATTCTAGCTCTCACTTTCTTTTTACATACTAAAGAATGTCAGCTAAAATCTGATTGGTTGCTATGGGCAATATCTTTACTTTTCCAAACCCGCAGCTTAGTAAATCTGGCCCCAAAAAAGACAATAGGGAAAAGAAGGAAAGAAAGTACTACAAAACCAATGATGCCACTCAGTGTCTCAAGGCGAATGTAACATACAGAGTAATGATCCACCGAATGATTTACAAACTTGTCACAAATAATTATGATTGGACCACATACGATAAATTGAAATCCAGTAAATGATTATCCAGTATGGAGACACACTGTGAAAGTAAACTCTATTCCAAAATGGACACCAGCAGTTTCTTGTGCTTAGAAAATGGCGACAAAGACATATCCAGTCTTGAACATAAAAAACGTAGGAGATTTCAGGCTGTCAACGTCCCCTATTTAGGCTTTTCATTGGCCAAAAGAAGACAATTAACAGACTCCCATGGTGGTCATCGTCTGTGTAATACTTCTTTTCATATGGCTTTGAGGGTAAATAATACACTATAACTGGGTCAACAGCAGTATGCTGTAATCCAGTAGAAGAAAATCCCATCAGAGGACCCACTTGCCAAGTGGACTTGGTAACCCACACTTCATAGAGTGACGTCCGAGTCGCACCTATTCCTGAATCAGGAGGATGTAAGGAATTTAAGCTGCCAAGGTCCCCTATATAGGCTTTTCACTGGCCACAAGAGGACAATCAGCAAGCTCCTAGGACAGTCAACCACTGTATACACTCATCTGCTAAGTGGAAGGCAGTTACATCTTAAATCCAAGCTCCAAGTTAGTGCTGGAACGGATATGTCACATCCAAGCAACACACCCTTTTATGTTATCCACACTGTGTGTCTATAATAGTTATTCAAAAGTTTTCAAGTTTTTCCTTAAAATGGTGGCCGGGTCAGTCAGCATTGATGGGAAGTCAGATTAAAATAGAGTTCAACTGCTATCCATTATCTAGACCCCAAACAGTCACAAGGGGATATTGCCACAGAGAGTGAAAATCAATTCCAATTAGGAAGTCTGAGCACCGCGTACCTCATCGCACTTTCAAAGCTGCCATCAGCCTTTTTATTGGCCCAAGTGGTTGCCCGGACTTCGGGAAAAAGACAACTCTTCGATCCTATTTCATTGCCACCACTGCTGCAAAGTTCCATGCGAGCAATGGAAGCTTTGTTGACGGTCAGGATTAGGAGTCCAGAAAATAAGCTTTGTAGAGACACTAGGAACGGTGTGTTAGGATGCTCCGGAATACACCGGAAGTCTCACATTTTCATGTGGCACAGTGTCAAAATCCTTCTTGAATTCTAGATAAACTATATCTGCAACTCATCACTGATCTACCACTTTAGTGACCCAGTCAAAAAGGTAACTAAGATTTGTTTGCCGTACTAGGGCAGCATGGTGTATCAGTCAGTAGCACTTGTGTATCACAGCGCTGAGGTCATGAGTTTAACTCCGGACTAGGTCTCATCTGTGTGGAGTCTTGTATATCTGCGTGGGTTTTCTCTGAGTGCCCCGGTTTCCTCTCCAATTCCAAAAATATGCTTGTAGGTTAATTGACTGCTGACTAAATTAACCCTAGTCCGTGTGTATGCATGTGTTAGGGACCTTAGTAAGTAGCTCCGTTAGGGGCAGGGACTGATTTGAATGTCTAATGTTCTTTGTAAAGCACTGCGGACAATTTTGGCGCTATATAAATAAACATTAATAATAATGGGGTAGATCCAGAACTACGTTTGCCGTACGTTTACTCGCGTAGCGTATTTTCGCGTGCGTACCTTCTATACACTCCCCTAGGCACATAAAATGGAGAAGTGGTATCAGGGTATCGGTGCTATAGGTGAAAACAATAAGGAAAGGACAGAAATCTTGTGTCTAATTATAACTTGGTGTCTCCACTTACAGATATGTTATAAAAGACTTATAGTCACCTATTTCCTCCAAACATTCAAATAACCCCTATATGAGTGGGTAGTGTTCAGAGGGGTATATACTGTATTATGTACGTAAAAAAAGACCAGCAGTCCACCTTTGCAAATATAAAAGCCACAAATCAGCAAATCCAGTCAATCGTATATATTGCAATGCGATCTGAAGCAGGATCAACAGACACACAATGAATGTCACTCAATAGCTGGAGCCCAGCGCTGTGATCTACATGCGCCCAAAACCAATTGTAAAAATATCCAGTCTATGAATAAATGTTTGGCAATCAATGATATATAGTTCAGGAGACACAATATACCGTTCAGCAAATTGCCTAGCTCACAGTTTGGATGTTGGGCTTCGGTTGCGAATGTTTCTCGTTGCCTCAAATCATCAGTTTCCACGCTGCTAATCAGGACTGTGGCAGTCAATGTCTTACAAATAAAGGCAGCATGAAAAATGCAGTGCTATAATAAAGAGCACATCATGTCAATAAATCCCAGGTCAGAACCATGATGCAAAGTCTCAACTGGCTAAAAAATAAAGTCCAGGTTAGAGCACAGTAGATAGTTGACCAGGCTGTCTGTGAAACAACTTGGATCTGCAACACGTCAGGGCACAAAGAAATCTAAGGCACAATAGTACAGAACTCTGATCTGTAAAGCAAAAACGAAGGGTAGAACACTAAACAGGGCTATATGAGGGTCAATCAAGTAAAGGGATATACTGTCACATTGAAAAATATAGACCATAGAAAGTACTATAAGATCATGATGGATGGTAGAATGATTTTATAGTGCAATGTAGCCAAGCTGTGTTTCAGATGTACAAAATGAAGAGTGACTGGCTGATCTGACTCTTTACCATTCAGGGCTGCCCGTATACCTGACCGATGGAGGGCAATGTGCTCCTTAAATGTCTGACCATCTTCCCTACATTACATAGGCCACAAGGGCATGTGATTATATAGACCACATGAGTAGTGGTACATGTAAGATAGTGATTAATAGAGAATTTTTTGTTGGTATGTGGGATGACAAATGTATTCCCAGCCACTAAGCTCCTGCAGGTCAGACAGTTAGCACAGGGAAAACATCCCTTTTTGTTGAGGGGTATACTCTAACATCTATGTGTACTAACTGGTCACGTAAATTTTTGCCCTTACGGTAGCTGGGCCAGTCTTTAAGGTTAATCAGATCAGGATCTGACGTAACTATTGGCCACACATTTTTTGCTTTTTTCTAGCCTCATGGCTAGCTACATCAAATATTTGAGCCCAGGGTACTACATGTTTCTTGTCCTTAGACTGCAATTGTAATATTAAAGGTCTAGGGATCTTCCTAACTTATTCTTTAATTATGAGAAGTTGTTGGATGTCATATACCCTTTGTGCAAATTGGTCAATGACCATGTCAATCTGTGTGTCCCAAATGGCAGCATCACTGGTGATCCTGTGCACCCGGAGCATTTGGAAATAAGTTAAGCCCTTTTTCAGGGCTGGATGATGGTGTGAGATGGCATACAGGAGATTGTTCCTATCCGTGGATTTTTGTAGGCTTTGGTGGTAATAATCCCTTGTGCAAGGTGGATGCACACATTAAGGTAATGCGTTTCAGTGGCTTGTATTTCATAGGTGAATCTGATGGGTCCAGGGAGGACATTAAGCTCCTGTATGAAGGATTCCAGCATCGATTGTTCACCACACCAAATGATGAACAAATCATCGATAAAGCGTGTAAAAGATACAGTGCTTGATGAAGTGAGGATCTTTAAATACATGGTCAGACTAATAGTTGGTCATGAACAAGTTTGCAAACGACGGGGCCACATTTGACCCCATCGCGCAACCAGAATTTTGTACATAGTGGTGGACGTTGAACCAAAAGTAGTTCCGAGTGAACGTGAGCTCCAATAAATGAATAACAAATTCACTAGGTGGTCCAGTGTAGGATTCAGACTGAGTAATAGCAGATTTAATGGTCTAAAGGCCACTACTGTGGGGTATAGGCTGACCACGTCCACGGTCGCCATAACACATCCTGATGGTAAACACCCGAGGGAAGTGATCTTATAAAAAAAATCAGTGGTGTCTTTGAGGTAAGACCTACCAGCATGCACGATTGGTTTCAGCAGAAAATCGAGCCATACAGCAACACAATAGTATAAAGACCCATGGGCCGAGATGATTGGCCTGCCCGGTGGGGAGGTGCTGTGCTAGTGGATTTTTGGGGTACTGTATAAGATGGGTTTAACAGAAAATGGTGTCTTAAGATTATCAGCCGTCGTGCGGTCAATGTAGTAATGAGACACTTCGTTCTCAATGAATGTATCCAATTCTGCTTTATATGTGTGGGTCGGATCACCCCGCAATTCAGTGGAACATGTGTTTGTTGGTGGAACTATCCACACACTGTTCAATGAGTCTAGAAAAAGTTCTAATTGAAGTGTTCTGAGTAGGGGGGTCAAATTTAGATTTTGGCTTGAAATGTGAGCCCTTATTGATGTCAAATGTCTTATCCTTAAAAAATTCTTTAAGCTTAAGGGACCTCTGAAGACACATGGTGTCCACTTTCCACTGAAAACTGTTGTGGGGCACTATGGGGATAAATGATAGTCCTTTATTTAAAACACTGGTTCCGGACGGTGTGAGTGTCTTGTGTGAAAGATTAAAGATTACAGATGTCGTCGACATCTTCTTCTTTTTTTTTTTTTTTTTTTTTTTAAATTTAAAATTTTTTTTATTTTT
>WWET01009347.1:5019-16914 GCA_011038615.1 Limnodynastes dumerilii
TCCACGGCTAATCTAAATCCCTCCCACTTCTAACTAAACACTTCCCGAGGCAGCATTATGCCGCCTCCTTCTTCCCAAACTACTCCGTGTGGATGTTCAAAGACCTAACTGGCATAGTAGGTCATTTTGCAAATCTCTGCACCTGACAAGCAGAAGGTGTGAATACGGCCCTTTATGACTGAATTGTCCTTGGATGCTCTTTCTATTGGGTGGTGGTAATTAGGATGCTTACTGTATTTGGTGGTTGTCTCTAGATGGCTTTCTGTATTAAGTTGTGCGTAGTAAGATGCTCTCTCTATTGGGAGGTGGTTACTAGGATGCTCTTTGTTATGGTGAGTGGTCATTAGGATTCTCTCTTTATAAAAATATATGCTCCTCCTTTTTCTAACTTTCTTAAATACTAGAAAATCTAATGTTAACAGCTTCCTTTTCTAAAGAATAGTCAGGAAAATAAGTGCATACAAAGCTGTTTTGGAAATGTCCCAAATGTAATATTTGCCAGATGAGCATCAACACAATTCAATGTCAAACTCATTTCTATTTAAGTTCTTAGTCTTGAAACTTGAAAATCAGGCACCAAAATAAGAGTATTCTCACTGGCCTTCAATGACAGCGCTGCTCCAAAATTCATGAGATTGTTCTTATGTTCAAATGATCAAATAAATGTCATTCTTGTGTGTTTTCGTTTCAGTAAATTCTGAATGGGTTCCTCTTTAAATTAAGATTCAGAAGGGCTCATGCAAAACAAAGAAGGGGAAAATCCAACTCCATAGTGTAATATGTTATACAGTGAAGAGGTTTATCTTTTCAATGATTATGCTCAATTTCTACTGACCCTAACCCTCCCCTTCTATAACCCTAACCCTCCCTTCCCCGCAGCCTGACCCTACCCCACCATCTCCTGCAGCCTGACCCTAACCTTCCCTTTGCCTGACCCTAACCCTCCCTTTCCCACAGCCTGACCCCAACACTTCCTTCCCCACAGCCTGACCCTAAACCACTATTCCCCGTGGCTTGACCGTAACCCACCATTCACTGCAGCCTGACCCTAACAGTGTAACCCTGGAGAGGTTACTCACCATTCTGGTGGTCCAGTGAAGTGCCTGGTCCTGTGGCAGCGGCGTTTTCAAAAATGTATGGGTGAATATGCCGATCGGCAATCTCACCCAATCTGAAACAAAATTCTTAAATAGATGGGTATTCGAAATAGTGACACCTGAAAAGGAATTATCGGCTGTCTCTATTTCTCAATAACATCTTTCTATGCGGGAACTGCTACAGAGAAATATAAGCTTCCCACAAATAATAATAATAGTGCAATAACTGCTTTTATTCCATATAAAACACAATAAATAGGTTCATTCTAATAAAAACAAATAAGATTATGGAAGTCCCCCTCAGTGGGTGGATTGTAACATCTATAACATCTGTAACATCATTCAGTTAGAAACCCCTGGTGCTGAAAGACTGGCTGATTAAGGTTCAAGCAATGGAAAGAAACTGTATGGGAGGTTCATAGGAAGTACTGTACCTGGGATTCTAGCAATGAAGTGAAAATACTTGATGAGGATGTGCAACCATTTCACTATGTACACTAAGTCAGGATACAACAATAAGGAACTTTATTGAATGATACCAAAACAAGCACTTTTTTTCAAGATTTTTTTTTACTATTACTTCTAGGACCCAACATAGCCAAAACCAGCAGAATCAGAAACTTTTTATATTTTAGATCCTTCCAATAAAAAGATACATTACTCCATCGGAAGTTTTAGCATTTATATTGGAAGACACATTACCTAGTGTAATGCATGTGATATCTACAGTGACTAATTATATTGGGGGAAGAGTATTCAAGGGCAGCTAATAATCTTCTCATTATCTTTTTATTGGAACCTTGTAACAAATTGGCATATATGAATTTTGTAACAGCGAGCTATTGGAACTATATAAAAGAATAAGAATAGAAAGAACAAATTTTACTACATGCCCATTGATTTATGATGTCCTAAGAAGGAGCTTGAACATAAGAGAGGAAAGTTACACCTGGGTTAAACCATGGTGATTGCAGGGGAGTCATATTTCATCTGTTGCAAACAGTATTAGAGATGAGAGGTGATGTTTCCTATCCCAAGTCTAAATAACAGTGTGATAGTAAAGCTGGTCAGTATCTGTGTGCAGTAAGCAATTCAAAGATATATCCCTGCATGCAAAGAATAGCAGTAACCAATTCAAAGATATATCCCTGCATGCAAAGAATACAATTACCTTGACTCCCCCTGAAATCACCATGGTTTCGCCCAGGTGCAACTTCCTCTCTTAGGACCGTGTTCATACTTCCGTGCGACTCCCGTGCGTATTTTTAGATAGTTTCAACTGCACATACATAGTAACTTTTTGTACGTAGTAGACGTAGACTATTCGCACGGAATTGCCTTACGGACGGGTGTATGATAGGCACGTGTGTACATACGTCCAGATATGCAACGCAAATATACACGCAAGAGATTTTAAGTGAAAAAGTGATGCATTTAAATGAAGGAAAGTGGGCGTGATGATCATGATACGCATGTACGGAGAACACAGACGCACTGGACAGTACACGGAAAGATATAGGTGGTCTATGGTGGTGTAAGTCTATGTGAGCACATATTAGCAAGGGGAGTAAAAGGGGTTTTGGTGGGTGTTCCTTGCTACGTGCGTGCGTATATTTGCGCTCGCGTTTGAAAACGGAAGTCTAAATACAGCCCTTAATTTCAAGCTCCTTCTTATGTCTGAATCAGTCCCGCAGTCTACAAGCCCCTAATACACATTACTGCTTGAAACGCGTTGGTGGGTGGTAGCGGAAGTGAGGAAAGCTGTGGGGAGTATTGGGACACCTTCTGCCCAAGAAAGATCGGCAGAACCTTATGGAAATGATACATCTGTAGACCAGGTTCCCTTTTTCCCCTTATTTGACAGTTATTATCATCTCAATCCACCCACTAGGGGTATTTTCTCAATTTTATTTGTTTTTATTAGAATGTAGAATATATAAGAATATATAAATAGAGAGGTGCAGCCAAGGACCAAAGTGACCACTGAGTAACTACAAGGAACAATAAACAGGTTCGGCGCTCCCAACACACATTATATAACACTATTGGCCAGATCCAGACCTACGTACGACAGTGAAGTCATTTCGGCTGTTTGTACGTTCTGCTCATGCACACGGCCGATTTACTAACGCGTAACTCTGGGCGGCCGTAACAATGTAGTAACTGCGTACTAAGGGGCGTGCCAACAATACGCTAGCCGTAACCACAGAGGGAGGCATTTAAATTGTACAGTATGGGCTGGGTTTGTCAGCTACGTCCATGAGGACGCTACGTATGTGCGCGGTTACGCTTGGAAAGGTTAAGGTAAAGTTTGGTAGTCGTCAATCAGCAAAAGTACGTGCGTCCGATGGGAGTACCCCGGAGAGTGCACAGTACTGACAATAACGTAACACGCTACATGACCTAACGTAACACGCATTTAGGTCTTGATCTGGTCCTATGTGTCAGCCAGATAAACCGCAGGGCGATCGGGACGGTCGTTCTGGGGCCCCCGCACACACACACACACAAAGGGCCCTCACAAACAAAGAGAAACTGGTGCATTATTTGTGACCTAGGGACTTTACTATTTGAGGTATAATAATGTGAACTGAGAGACACAAAAAAGAAAGAGAGAGGCTATTTTATAATTGGTGATTTAGCAGCACTGAAACAAATGTAAATCTTGGCCCCAGTCTAAGAATGTTCAGATGCTTCTGGTATCAAACAAAACATTATGTTCTCGTCTCATTAGTATATAGAACAGAGTTAAATCTACTGTAATTCTGCAATCTACCATAACTAAAATAAATGAACAGTACAAAATAAACAACACCACCAGCTGATATTCAGATCACGTCTTTAACTTCCAGTATTCGGTGAACCAAATGTGACACAGTAAACAGCTCGGTGACAAATACATTTACAGATATTTATTTTTGCTAAGGACATTGTTTTGACCAAGTAAACAGGTTTCAAAAGTGATTCGGGAAAATGTCAATATAAAGAGTTTAGGTTACATGATTAATTAAAGCTGCTTAAACAGCAATACTATGTTATGCAATATTTGGAGTGTTGGAAATTTATTATAGATAGACATTCAAAGCTGGAAATGATGTTAATGATATATTAATGGTAGAGGGACATGTCCTATAGCTTGTGCATTTTTTATTAGTGGTACACTACATCCATATACTGTAGTTCAATGTATATGACAATATAACATTACTCTTTTATAGTCTATATTGAATGCAGCAGCTAAATTGATTTTCCTTGCCAAACATTCTACTAGAGCTGTGTCAGTCTCTACATTGCCTATATACTACAGAATCAAATACAAAACCCTTTTCCTAAACTACATAGCCATCAACAAGACTGCACCCACATATATACCTTTACTTGTCCCTCTCTCAGATCTTCACAGGACACCCAGCTCACCTCTACAATAAACAAATGCTCTGATTCCCAGTTACAGGACTTCTCCCGTGCTGCACCCACTCTCTGGAATAACCTTTCTTTCCCATTAAGACTATGCATCAAATACATTATTTATGTTATTATAGAATTCCTCTTGGCAGACTTGCCCCAAATGTATCAATCCTCAATGTTCTATTGACTGTATGTCTGTGGGCAAGACTCCCTCACCCAGTCTTTCTATTACCACCCAGTTATGTTATAATGATTGATGAATTGTAAAGTGTTATGTAATCTGCTAATAAATAAATAAATAAGATTGCAGGAATATTGGGCAGATAAGCTTGGAAAAAGTAAGCACGGATTTGCGAATATACGCTCCTAAGAAACAAGGCAACGCCCATGACGCTTCCCTCGTTCTTACCGATCTTTGCTGACCTCTAAATCCATAGGGCGACCTTCACTCTCCATGTGCATTATTGTACAGCATTTGCTAAAGTACGTGCGGACATTGCAAACCCCGCCCATACTGCCTTATTTACATGCCTCTCCCCGCCCATACTGCCTTATTTACATGCCTCTCCCCGCCCATACTGCCTTATTTACATGCCTCTCCCCGCCCATACTGCCTTATTTACATGCCTCTCCCCGCCCATACTGCCTTATTTACATGCCTCTCCCCGCCCATACTGCCTTATTTACATGCCTCTCCCCGCCCATACTGCCTTATTTACATGCCTCTCCCCGCCCATACTGCCTTATTTACATGCCTCTCCCCGCCCATACTGCCTTATTTACATGCCTCTCCCCGCCCATACTGCCTTATTTACATGCCTCTCCCCGCCCATACTGCCTTATTTACATGCCTCTCCCCGCCCATACTGCCTTATTTACATGCCTCTCCCCGCCCATACTGCCTTATTTACATGCCTCTCCCCGCCCATACTGCCTTATTTACATGCCTCTCCCCGCCCATACTGCCTTATTTACATGCCTCTCCCCGCCCATACTGCCTTATTTACATGCCTCTCCCCGCCCATACTGCCTTATTTACATGCCTCTCCCCGCCCATACTGCCTTATTTACATGCCTCTCCCCGCCCATACTGCCTTATTTACATGCCTCTCCCCGCCCATACTGCCTTATTTACATGCCTCTCCCCGCCCATACTGCCTTATTTACATGCCTCTCCCCGCCCATACTGCCTTATTTACATGCCTCTCCCCGCCCATACTGCCTTATTTACATGCCTCTCCCCGCCCATACTGCCTTATTTACATGCCTCTCCCCGCCCATACTGCCTTATTTACATGCCTCTCCCCGCCCATACTGCCTTATTTACATGCCTCTCCCCGCCCATACTGCCTTATTTACATGCCTCTCCCCGCCCATACTGCCTTATTTACATGCCTCTCCCCGCCCATACTGCCTTATTTACATGCCTCTCCCCGCCCATACTGCCTTATTTACATGCCTCTCCCCGCCCATACTGCCTTATTTACATGCCTCCCCCCGCCCATATTTCTTAGCTTCCTACTTATGGAGTACTGACACGCCCCTTCTTAAGGGTCTCATTAGGCACAGAGTTGAACTCCATGCCTAACGGGTTTCCGTGCGGGACATCTGGTTCGCGCATGCACAGTTAGATACACACACAGGTAGATCCAGACCTAAGGGCTTGTTACGTTTCATGGCGTAGCATATTTGCGCTAGTGTATTTTCTATGCACTCCCCCCGCTCGTACGTACCTTGGCCATCTTACGCTTGCCAAATCCTACCTTAACTTTTCAAAGCGTAACTACTGATGTACGTAAATGCCTCACCCCGTCTCCGAAGCGTAATTACGGGTGTCGTATGGATGACACGCCCCTTCATTCGTAGTTACACTCTTGATACTAGACTGGTACGGATGTTCAGAGTTCTGTGGCGTAAACATCTGCCACGTGCATGCACAGTAAATACTATTGTGCGATTTTACGTCAGCGGGTAGTGTAAAATCGCTCGTGTACGTAGTTTAGGATCTGGCCCACAGCTTGTGTATACTTAGGTATGTTTCTAAGTGTGAATTAGGGCCATTGGGGTAGATCCAGAACTCTGCTTGCAATCCATTTCCTCGCGTAGTGTATTTTCGTGTGCGTACCTTCTATACGCTCCCCTCGGCTCACCCCTTGAATGTACATATTTTGTCCGAGTTCCTCTTTCCAAACCCTACCTTAACTTTTGCCCACGTAACCGATGTGATCCGCTCACATACGTATGGGCAACACGTATTTACGCAGCTAAGCACGCCCATACTGTACACTTTAAATACAAACCCTCGCCTACATAGCGTATTTCTGACGTATTTTTGACACACGTAAAATTGGCACGCCCACACCTACGGATTTCCGCGACAAATACGTGAATGGCCCATACGTTCACATTTACGCTACGTAACGGAGCGTATTTTCTATGGTGCGCATGGGCAGTTCTTACAAAAACACGATTTTGCGTGTCCGCCACGTGTAAATTCGCTCACAAGCGTTGTTCTGGATCTGCCCCATTGTTCCCAAACCTTCAATAAATTTGAAAGAAATATTTTGTTGTTTTTCTTTGGTTTATATTTTTTACAATCTGTTCATTTTATTTATTTAATCTATATTTATATTCTATATTATGATATATTTTTAGACTCTTCATTCTGTTACACTGCACACACTGTAATACACATTTCTCTTTTGCCATTTATTTAAGAAACGTCAGGGAACTTTCTTTATTAACCGCTGAGCAGCTGACAAAAGGAATCTAGGAGGACGGATCAGCTCAAGGTACGTTCAAAGTCAATCAGCAGGTGGAATAACTCAGAGAAATAGACTCAGTGCAGCAGTCATTGGCAGAGGAACAGGGTTAGGTATAATAAATAGCTCAAAGAAAATCCGTATACAAAGGATAAAGAACAGCTGAGGTTCAAGCAGAATGGACTGTAACACACAAACAGATAAGAGGTTATAGGCTAAGGAGAGCTTGTTTTGACTGGGATGGAGAAATGAGTAAACAGGTTTGGAACAGCAGAAGGAACACAGTACAGGGCAGCTGGAGCTTGATATGAGACCTCTTGCAACAGACAGAGTGGAGGGAGGTACAATTGCCCTTGTGATGTCAGAGATCACATGACTGCATACAGCATAGAATCAAGAAAGGAAATGGTGGGTTAAAAATCGAGTACAATTAAACTTCTTGGGCATGGGTGGTCACCCAGTGGTGTGTGGGTCCCTGCAGAGAATGGCCCCGAAGAGACAAAGCTATCGATTCCCAGAGCACTGAACACTGTGCTCCAAATGGTAAGTAAAAAATCTAACCCTAACCCTTTCCCTAATCCTTACCCTAACCCTCCCCTTCCATGACCCTAACCATGGCCGGTGCTAGGATGTCTGGTGCCCCCCTGCAAAAAAAAATTGTGCCCTTCTCCTTTATATCAGTCCCACAGTACTTACATTATATGCCACCAGCCCCTCCAGTACTCCCATCATGTGCCACCAGACCCCCCAGTACTCCCATATTGTCCCACCAGCCCTTCCAGTACTTCTATCATGTGCCTTCAGCCCCCCCAATACTCCCATCATGTGTCTCCGAGCACCCCCAGTACTCCCATCATATGTCTCCAGCTGTCCCCAGTACTCCCAACATGTGTCTACGCCCCCCAGTACTCCCATCATGTTCCACCAACCCCCCAGTCATGTTTTCTTACATTATCTATGTCTTCCTCCGCAGTGCTCTCTCTCTTCCTCTTCCATGTTCACACAGGAAGTTCCTGTATGAGAGTAACTGCCGCAGCAGCTCATACAGGAACCTCCTGTATGAGCTTCCATTCTCTATAGCGGGGGTATGACCAGCCTGGCACCAGCCTGCACCACATCCACCCCAAGCTTGCAAGGCTTCCCCCTTACCTTTCCCCTGTCGCCAACGCTTATGCTAGGGAACATATGCTGATGATCTCAGCAACTGCGAATTAGGGTCCCAGACAGGGTTAGGCAATTGGCTCCTATGCTGCAACCCCACCAGCAGAGAGGAAATTTGCCATCTAAGACATGCAAGAATAACAGAAAAGTTGGTAGAATGAAAAGGCACAAAAAGAAGCACAAAGAATAAGCACATAAGATGACATTGAAGAGACAGAGATGAAGACCAGATAGGTAACAGATTTGCACAATATGTGACCTCCTGTATAAGGTGCCTGCTGGTCTCAAGAGTGGGGATATGTCTGCCCCCCCACCCCGCTTACAAGGGTTCCACACATTTTCTCCCCAGTTGCTTCCCATCATATTTCAGCAGGGGATAGCAGGTTGAGGGGAGTGCCTCCCTGGCTTGGCGCCCCCCTGCCACGCTTACCCCGCTTACCGGATTCTGCCGGCCCTGACCCTAACCCTCCCTTTCCCGCAGCCTAACCGTGACCCTTTAATGACAGATCTGCACCTAACTTAAATGTCCTTCCTCTAACCTGCCCCCAGTTTTTAGATACGTTATGGCATTTACGAGTGCCATAGGACTACTTTATCTTACCGTGCAGGAAAGGAAACTACGCACAGACAATGCTTCTCCCCACCGTCTCCGGCTAATTTAAATCCCTCCCACTTCTACCTAAACACTCCCCGAGGCGGCATTACGCCTCCTCTTTCTCACTAAACTACTCTGTGTGGTCTTTAAAGTCTTAACTGGTGGGTAGATTGCGTAAATTACCTACTACGCATGCATAGTATATAGGGTTACCACCCGTCCGGGATTGCTCCGGTCAGTCCGGTAATTGAGACCGGAGTCTGGAGGAGTCCTATTCCCGGGCTATGCAATGTCCGGGAATAATACTATTTGTAGAGTTACATTACATTTCCGCCTCTGAAATGTAATGTAATTATAGACATAGGTCCGGATCCAGAACTACGTCCGTCTTCCATAGACGGACGTAATTCAATGAACAATAGCTACTGCGCATGCGTAGTAGCTATTGTACGTAATCTGCATATCGTTTCGATACGTAAATTGCGTATATGCGGTCTAAATAAATGTGCCGTTTCCAAGGTTTATTCCGAGGGGGTAGGTGGTAACACTAGTAGTATAGGTCATTTCTCAAATCTCTGCACCCAAGAAGCAGAAGCCATTAAGGGGTGAATAAGGTCCAGAGAGAGCGAGAGAGACAGAGGGAGAGAAAGAGAGTAGAAGTATGAGGAAAGGAACTGTTCTCCTATCTCTGCTGCTTCTCTCTTTCTAAATAGACATTGGCCCGTATTTAGAGTACCGAACGTATAACATATACATCCGGTGTTTAGCGATTTTTACTACTGTGTATGCGTAGTAATTTTTTAACGTAATCTTTTTCTTACGTAGATTGCGTAAATGCAGAGACCGCATTATGGGCCTGACCCAGAGCCACGGCCGCCGTCGCTAGTACGGCGGCCGTAGCCCTAATGCGCATGCGCCGGCCAGATGTTGCCCGGCGTCACTATGGAAAAGCCCGATCGTAGATCATCCCCCAGCGTCCCTACGCTGAAGTTAGTGTAGGAGGGCGGGGGGAGGGAGGGTAATGAGGCTGGGAGGGCGGCGTTAACGTACTAACGCCGCCGTCCCAGCGTATCAACTCTCCCTTACGCCGGCTGAAGTTAGGGTTTTCGTGTGTGGGGGTGGGCCCCCTTCTTTACACCAGCTGAAGTTAGGGTAGCCTTCAGCCGGCGTAAGGAAGGGGCCATACGCCCGCACAGGTGGAGTGCCAGGGGGGAGTCAGCGATGTAACGTAGCGTTAGTACGCTCAGCGCTACATCGTAGCTCTGGATCAGGCCCTATCTCACTATAGTTTACTACGCATGCGCAGTAGTAAAAATCGCTAAACACCGGACGTATATGTTATACATCCGGTACTCTGAATACGGACTATCAAAGTTTAAGGAGTTTGGAAACATAACAACTAAGGGCTTTAAAAGACAAAGTAAAACTAAGCAAAAGGTTGAACTGCTGCCCGGGCTGTGCAGTACTTTCATGCAGAATAATAGTTCCATGCAGAGGTGTCATCTTTTCATACTACGGCTGCTTGGAAAAGCCATTTGCAGGAAATGCCCCATTACCTGTAATTAGATTCTGTGCAGTGATAAAAACGTGGTAATCACTTATTAGACACTAAATGTTTGTTACGTTTATGTTAGAGCTCTTATTAATTGGCGAATAAAGTAAGAATTGCAAGGTACAGTAGATATTTTAAAATTAATATTAAATAAACTCCGTCAAGAGATGATTTAAAAAAAAATAATTAATATTTTCATTCTATCTGGAGTTTCCAAATTAATGTGAAATAGAGCTGTAAGAATGGATCACTTTCTCTATTTATTACACTCCCCATTCCCCCAAAATAGGAACAATGATTAATGTTTTACTGACATGGCATGGTTAGCTCTCTCTCCTGTTGAACCCCTCCCTTCCAGTTACATCTTAATAGAGCTGACCTGGGGTCTATATTGAGCTTGCACTGTCTATCACCTGGGGGCATCAGTGGGTATGAGGACCTACACCTCCAACATCAAGTCTTCGGGCCAAATTTTCTAAGCTGTGGGAATGGAAAATTCGAGATGTTGCCCATAACAACCAGTCAGATCTTAGCTGACATTTTCTAGTATGTAATAGGAAAGTGAGAGCTAAAATCTGATTGGTTTCTATGGGCAACATCTCCACTTTTCCTTCCCTGCAGCTTAGTAAATCTAAACTGTCTGTTTTCTCATTCAGGCCTGCATCTGTAATCATTTACTCCTGACAGTGGCATAACTACTGCTTTGGTGCAGGATGGGAAGCTGCTATGGGCCTGGAGCAGAGGCAGCCCTACGCTCACTAAGGACATATTGGGTCAACTAAAGCCTCCCTGCTGCAGCCTTATCTCACCGTTAACAAGAGGCTGAAGGTGCAAGGAGACAGGGCCTGGGTCTGGATGGGCAGGAAAAGATGGAGCCAGGTGGGCCCGGGGGCAGAGGTCATATACAATGTATTTTTAAATTGAGAGCCAAAGTTGGGTCAGTTTTAGTTATGACCAAAACAGAGAAGCCTTGTAAGTGGCTGGTGGTTTATCATATATCTGTATAAAGTATAATGTAAGTGGCTGGTGGCTTATCATATATCTGTGTAATGTATAATGTAAGTGGCTGGTGGCTTATCACATATCTGTATAATGTAAGTGGCTGGTGGCTTATCATATATCTGTATAATGTAAGTGGCTGGTGGATTATCATATATCTATATTATGAAAATTTCTTGTAAGTGTGGTTTATCATATATCTGTATAAAGTATAATGTAAGTGGCTGGTGGCTTATCATATATCTGTGTAATGTATAATGTAAGTGGCTGGTGGCTTATCATATATCTGTATAATATAATTAGCTGGTGGCTTATCTTATC
>WWET01009349.1:13977-28410 GCA_011038615.1 Limnodynastes dumerilii
AATCTCCAAGCTCTTTTTAAAGAAATAAAATAAGGGAAGGAATTTTTTTATATTTTTTTAAATGGCACAGCGATGTAAAGGCAGGCTGTGGGGGGCCGTGCCCTAGGGGGGCCGAGGGCACGTGCCCCCTGTGCCCCCCCTTAATCCGGCACTGCTCTAAGGTAATATTTTACAAATGATTACATTACATTTTGCTTAGTTTAATGAAAGTCATGGCAGAACATTTTTCCTTATTTAAACAGTAAACATATTTACTTTAGACATGACTCAGAAGACTAAAGTTTAATCTTATATCTTAATGCGTACACTTACCAAATAAAATTGACCCTTTAAAGTTTTTTCAATTCTTGTAGGATTGGCAATATACACTTTTGTCCGACTACATCATTAAGCAAATATATTGGCAATTAAAAAAAATGCATACATACATACATACATACATAAATACATACATACATACAGTTGCTTCCTTCATTTTTTGACAACTATGAATGGGATTTTCCTCGCTGACACAGACAGGTACATTTTTTTTTTTTCAATAACGACTTCATTTGGAGAAACCAGATGACTAAGTTATATGAATCATTAACACTTCCTAATTTTTTTGCTACTCAGCTGGTGGGCTACTGTATGGGGCTGCTTAGATTCATATTACTGTGACATAATGTAGCAATGTGGGCAAGTGACTTAAATTCTCTCTGTAGACCACACATGGTGCCTTCCCTCTTAAATCTTAAGAAAAGAGTAAAGTTCATCCCAGAGAAAGCACCAGACCATGACATGGGACCATCCAAATAATAAACTAGGCCGTCTCCCAATTTTAACTGTACTGGGACAGTAATGAGTGACTGCTTATGTGTGTGCTTTATGTCTGACCTATAATTTATTACCTAGGATCTACAAAAGATAAATGGGAGTTTACAGGCTCTGGAATCTCAGATTGTGGTGTTTTGTTTCACTTTGTCTGTTTACTCCAACAGTTTGTTTTTGTTTACATACTTTTTGGCAGTATACCTCAGTTAGTCATATTATTTACACATTGGAATGAATGTGTATGACATGACCACATAAATACACAATATTTAAGAATTTCCTTTTTCAGAAATACATTAGATGTGAAAATTATTTGAGGAATATTATATTGCCTAAATGAAAAATAATATTTGATCAATCTGTGTTTTCCCTCTTTTAAATCCATCAACAGTGTTTAGATGTTAGTTAAAACCACCAATTAAATGTAATGATTGTATCTGCACGCAGTCATTGGTCCCTTGCAATTGCAATTATGATCACATGGTCTTTCATATTATTGCACATCTTATTGGACAGTAATATTAGCTAATCCTATACAAGTCTCATAGAACACAACTAAAACTATAAAGCAATAAAAACAAGTAATATCTAAAGATGTACAGGGACAAAGATAATCCCATTAAAACATAAGTGACCCTATTAAACATGACATATGATGGCTGGTAGTTGTTATATCTTTTGTTTCTTACTTTTGTATTTTTTTTTCAATCTTTAGGTATATTCCAAATAAAATAATGACTGATAAATTAATCTATAGGCTGATCCAGAGTTTGACAGTAAAATCTGACCGAAATACAGAACTGTCAGGCAGAGGTGTAACTAGGGTTGATGAAACCCGGGGCAAATCTAAAAAATACACCCCCTTCCCATTTTTACTAAAATGCAATGAAAAAGTCCTACAAAACACAGACACATACACTTTGCCATATACGCACAAAACATACCAAGATCTACACTAAAGACACAAAAAGTTGAAAACTATATTATATATTTTGAAAAATAGGGTTTCCGTCTTTTTCCATACTATTATATTTACGACTTTTACCCTCTTCCAACCAAACTCCTTATTATCATTGTTGTACATGCCCATATTTCATTAGAATTTTATTCCACAGCCCAAGACAGTGAATAGGATCAGTAAGTCATTATTTAACAGTTCCAGTGTCTACAAAACTGATTGGCAAGAGTAAATTAATAACTTTCAGTGTTTTCCCCAGAAAATTTTGCCAGCCGGGTCGCATAAAAAAAAAATAGGCGTGTGGGGGAAGCGTGATACTTTGCAATGATACTGGACCTAATTCAGATATCAACATAAAATATCAACATAAAATCAAACTGAATGAAGATCCAGCGCTTAGTGTATAAGCTGCTAATATTAAAGGTAATTAGGGTCTACCACCCTATATAAAATTCTAAAAACTATATATAAAACCTCTAATAATTCTGCGCTACACCATTCAAATAATACAAATTAAAAAACTATATGTGCTTCAATATACAAACACAAATATCATAATGTAAAAATCCTATTAGTATATAAGCGCTGCACCCTTAAAAATAGTCTTTCGTGGGGAGTGTGCATTCACTTGACGCGTTTCACTTTAAGAAATGCATCAGCAGAGAATGCACACTCCCCCGAAAAACTTCTCATCACCTCCAGTATCAGGACAAAGAATGGGGTCTCATCTCCCCAGCAGGACCTTGGAAACCTGGGCCGCCTAAGGGACTCTATCTAGGACGCATATTAGAAATCTGGTACGAAGGGAAGGGGATCGGAGGGGAATGTGTTTTTATGTTTTTTAGAGTTTCTGTTTTACTAGTGTAAGATTAATAAATTGTTTAAAAAATTATTGTACTAGATTGTTTCTCTCTTCATGTTTCCTTGTTATGACTGGAAAGGATTTGAGCCACGTGGAATAACATGACATCAGTGTGCTTTAGAGATTGTTATGCTGCCTGCCACCTTATAATCTGCCTGCTATGTATCCAGTTGTTACTTTTTAGTGCACAGTAATAGTGTAGATATTTTTAATGTTGCAGCACTTATATGACAATGGGAATTTTACATTATGATATTTGCGTTTTTATATTGAAGCACATATAGTTTTTTAATTTGTATTATTTTAATGGTGTAGCGCAGAATTATTAGAGGTTTTATATATAGTTTTTCTAATTCAGACATCCATTCCCACAGTGGAACTCCTCGCTGGTGTCGCACAACTGGAAAATAAGCATCTAAGGCCTCAGACGCTGCCTGTCACATAACTTTATTTTGTTATGTTGGTCACAACATACTGGTGGATAGAAGAACTGAGACAGGTGCTAGGGTGTTCAACGCCCCCCTGCAAACTATAAAATGTGTTGTCCCCAGCAGTCTAATATCCCCCTCATGTCTCCCCAGCCTCCCAATAATTTCCCTCATATCTCTTCAGCCTCCCAATAAGCCCCCTCATGTCTTTTCAGCTTCCAATAATCATGTCTCCAATAGTCCTCCTCATGACCCCCCCTCATGTCTCCCAATAATCCCCCTTATGTCTCCCCAACCTATATATTTGAACACTTTTTTATCTACTTTACTTACCTTTGCTTTCTTTCTTCTTCCTTCTGCTGTACTCCTCAGCAGCACTCCCTCTCTGCTGTGGATGATGCTGACACGACCTAAGTTTACACCAGCGTCACACTGAAGAAATCTGCAGGCGGGCATCTTTGGCTTCAGTAATGGCGGTGAAAGGACAGGACAGGTGGTGGCTAAAAGTTAGTATTGTAGGACAAAAACAATAGTGGCGATAACAAATTCCCACCTTTTATTATTTTAGTGGTACAGCTTCTACCTGATAGAGGAAACCTAACTCTATAAACTAAACAAATAAATATCAAACAAGAGTGCTATACCACTAAATATATCTTTCCTAAAAATTAATTTAAAACATGGCCTCTATAAAACACTGACAGATATATTGCCATTATAAATGGCATTCAAAAATAATTAGTATCAACTGACAATATTGAACAAACAATACTGATTTTATAATGCTCCCTCCTTAGAATGAATGCAGCAACTTTGTTGCAAAAAGTCCACATCCACTATTACTGTATCCTTTTTATCACATAATACAATGTGTAACACAGTTGAAATGTTCCAATACTTTGAGAGAAGATGATGAAGCAAATCCAACTTTGTGTGGATATAAAACGTATCACAACGTTTTCTCACCAATAGATTGATAGTCTGCAGACTTAGATGTATGCCCAGCAAATACGGAGAGAATTGATGATACAGACCGGCTAGCTCCACGGCCTAACAGCGTCCTGGCAGCTCCACAGGCTAGCTGTGTCCCGCCTACCCCACTGGTTAATGGTGCCTGATCAATGGATCTCTAGGGACCCATTCTTAATAACGGGTCCCGTTGTCAGTATCCATTTGGTTGAGGACAAATCTAGCCAAGTAGGCTTTTTAAATGATGTATTATATGTTTAAGTTTTTTTAATAAAATAGGATTCAAACTATATGATATATATATATATATATATATATATATATATATACATTTTTTTTTTAAATCTTTTTTATTGAGTTTTTTCACATATAAAAACATATAATGCACAAAGCACAATAACATGTTATATGAGCATTCAAGACATGTTGGAACAATCACATTGAAACAAAGATAATATGCAAAGGGCCATGATAACATCCATAACAACTAAACTGGTCCAATCACCTGCAGTCGCATATGTTAGACCGTTGACATGGCCCCTGAAAAAAATAACCAACATATTTTCAGAGGATATTATATTTACTTAATAAACCTTATCAGTTTATGCCAAAATGTATGAATGTTCCCACATTCGCACATGTTGTGGATAAAAGTTGCTCTGCTAGCATGACATTTAGGGCACCTGCCAGATTCGCTCAATACCATGTGACTTCTTTGCGCCTGTGAAATGTATACTCTATTTATGGTCTTAAAATGGACTTCCTGTAAAGCTACTAAACCCAAGGCCTTCATTGACTTATCATGGTGTTCCAAGGGGTTAGCTGAAGATGACAAAGCAGGCAGTTCCTTAGACCAGGAATTATCAAGATTGACTCACAATTTTTCATGTTGAACCTCTAACATAGAGTTATATAAGTGTCTGATGTGGTAATGGTGAGAGAATAAAAATGTTAAAAGAGATCCGATTTGGTCTGTGTCTTTATTTATGAGTGCTTTAGCTTGTTGAGCATAATGGCGTGTTTATAGGAACATGAAAAAGTGTGAGTTGGGAAGCCCATATTTCTCCTTAAGCTGCTGAAAAGAGTATAACTGACCACCAGGATCAAAACATTTCTTATTGCTGCAATACCTTTACTCTTCTACATGGTGTACCATGCGTTATGTATACCAGGTGTAAAAGCCAAATTACCCCACAACGTGTTATGCAGTGTAGTTCTGTGATTACTCTTACATCTTCCATGTATAGCAACCCACGCTCTATAAGTATCAGAGAACAGAATATTGGATAATATATGTTCTGGGATTTCACTCCTTGGAGGGTGCAATAACGCGGCCAAAGAGTGGGGTTTTACTACTTCATGTTCCAAAAGGCTATTAGTGAAATTCTGCTTATTCAAAAGCCAATCCGATATATATACCGAAACAATGCACAGTGACTAAAAAGTTTCAAATCCGGAATACCCAATCCCCACTGTTTATGCTTTCAATGTAACTTTACTTTCGCTATCCTTGGTTTTTTATTCTTCCAAAGAAATTTTGAAAACATATCTGAACACTTTTTGATATCAGATTTGTGCATCATAATCGGGAGAATTTGAATCAAATATGAAAGTCTAGGAAATAATACACTTTTGATTACTGCCGCCCTTCCAAATAACGACAGTGGAAGATCCATCCACCCCTGATTCGTGTTTTCTATAGATTTAATTTTAGAGATAAAATTGGCTTTATATAACATGAAAATCTTTGTAGTGAGCTGGACCCCCAGGTATCTCAATTGAGACCTTGTTATCTTGAAAGTTTGGGAAATGAGTGAATTGGACATTATCTGAGTTACCCCTGATATTGGGAATATTTCTGACTTATTAAAGTTGACCTTATACCCTGCAAAGGTGCTAAACTGTTTGATTAATTCCATAATGTTTCGAAGAGACACTTCAGGTCTGCTAACCGTTAAAAGCATGTCGTCTGCAAACAACACGAGTTTAAGTTCTACATTGCCGACTTTGATGCCTTGATAAGTATAAGACTTATGTAGTGCAGTTGCCAGGGGTTCTAGTGCTAGTGCAAAAAGGCGGGGGGACAGGGGACAAAAAAAGAGGGGGACAAAATACCATTCCCTGCTATTTGGGTGTATGGATCTGTGTATAAGGCTAGTAAGACCTCCACAAAACCCCCGGGAAAACCAAACATAGTAAGAGTCTAAAACAAGTGATCCCACATTACCATGTTGAAGGCCTTTTCGGCGTCCAGTGAGAGGACCAGGTGGGGGTTCATTATCATTAAGATTTTCTATATCCTGGATCACAGCAAGCACCTTTCTGATATTCACCACCGAATTTCTACCCCAAATGAACCCCGTCTGATCCTCATATATCACACCTGGGAGGATTCTTTTAAGCCGTTCCGACAGTATCTTCGTAAAGATCTTATAGTCAATGTTGAGTAAGGAGATCGGTCTATATGAACCTGGTAAGGTTAGATCCCTGCCAGGTTTTGGCAAAACCTTCACTACTGCAGCGTGAAAATAGATCGGAATTTCCTTGCCGGAAAGAATAGAATTAAATACTTTTTGAAGCGTATCTGAGACTTCTGCAGAAAGAATTTTATAGAAATCCCCGTTAAATCCACCAGGCACTTTAATGGGTTTTAACTGTTTAATATCCGACTGAATCTCCCCCAATGTTACAGGAATGAGTAAAGATTCAGCTTGTTCATGAGTGATTTGAGGAACATCTATCGCGCTCCAAAATAACTCTTTTTGTTCAGAACGAATAGGTTCTTGTGTGTATAACCTTTCATAAAATTGTTTTAAAAGCCCTACTATCTCCGCATTATCATGAGTTAATTGCCCCTCCTCAGTCGCTAATAAGGCTATGACCGTAGGGCCCTTTTTTTCTTTGAGAAGATTGGTGAGGAGACGCCCTGGCTTGTTTCCCCATTTAAAAAAGTTAAATTTTTTATTTGCCAAATACTTATCTCCCAGACGATTAACTACCCCTTTAAACTCAATCTGCTTAAGCCTGAGATCCTGTCTATTATCCACGCTGGGCGTAATCACATATCTTTGATAGGAATCAGATAGACTCCTTTGGGATGACAAGTTGGTCTTTTTAAGATTTCTATTGTGTTCAGCTGAGTAAGAGATAATTGCGCCTCTCACTAATGCCTTGAAGGCTTGCCAAAATAACTGTGGGTCCTCTGAGTGGTTAGCATTATTAACAGCGAAGGAGGCTCATTGAGCCTTCAAGTGATCTCTGAATTTAAGCGAGCTGGATAGATTGGCTGGAAATCTCCCCTGCTTCAGGCTCCCGAGCCCCTGACCCCACTCTAACTGAATCCATATCAGAGCATGATCAGAAAGAACTATGGGTTCAATTTCTGATTTTTCTATAGTTAACAGTGATTCAGATACTAGGATGTAATCTATTTGGGCTAGTGTACCGTGGGCCGCTGACAAACAGGAATATTCCCGGGACATGGGATGGCTCGTGCACCATACATCAACCAATTGCAGATGTTTAGCAAACTGAGTGATTCCTAATGCAGGCAATTTCTTAACTCCCCCTACAATCACTTGTCTCTCTAAAGCCTGAGATGCAACTAAATTAAAATCACCCCCAACAATGATGGTGCAATCAATCTTCCCCAAAATCCGACGAAAAATAACTCTCTGCTATAACTGTTAGGCGCATATACGTTGCAAATAACAAAACTTTTGTCAAGGATGGATCATTCAAGAACCTGATATCTCCCACCTACATCGGCTAAATGGGAATGAAGAGTAAAAGGGATGCTATTATGAATTAGAATAGTTACACCTCTAGACTTGGAAGAGTAAACTGCTGAAGAGTTAACCTTAAATCCTTGTGAATTTAGCTTAAGGAGTTCCTCCTCTAGTAAGTGAGTTTCTTGGAGGAGTATTAAATTAATTTCTTTCTTTTTAAAATATGTTAGCATCCATTTTCTCTTGATAGGGGAGTTTATCTTTCCCACATTCCATAAACCTATTCTTAACCTGGGCATCGTAAACAATACATATATGATAAATCAGGCAGCTGTAGCTGAGTTAGGTAAAGTGAAAGTGGCATAAGGAAAAGGGAGCAGAACTCACATAACCAGTCATTAACACATTTCGAATGAGGGCACCCTGTACAAAAACGACTGGAAATCCCTCCTAATCGGTGCTTTAATCTGGACATCCCAGGGATACTGAGAAGAAAGAAAAATAAACCAAAAAAAAACAAACCCTCGTGGGAGCAATTATATATATATAATTATATAATACTGTCATTAGGTCAAACTATTGAAAACTCCATGAGAAATAGTATATATGTCCCAAATAACTGTAGAAGACCTTAGCACGGAGTGTTCAGCCGTGTAGATTCTGCCGGAGTCAGTTCTTCTTCCAAGAAAGATTTGGCATCCTGCACTGTGAGAAAATCCTTATGCTCTTTCCCCATAAAGATGCTTAAGACGGACAGGGTAAATCAGTGCAAATCTTCGTCCATTTTTAACTAATTCTGAACATATTCCTGAAAACTCTCTATGGGATCTGGAAACCTCAGAGGAGTAATTTTGAAACATGCAAAGTTTGTGGTTGTCCTATGTCAGGGTGCCTTGACATTTACTTGCAGTCCAGAGTGCCAATTTATGCATGTAGTTTAAACACCGGCAGATAACTGGATGCAGCCTTTCATGTAAATTCTCCCGGGGTGGTCCCAGACGGTGAGCCCTCTCGATGATTAGGTTATCACAGCCCTCAGTGATCTGCAGTAACGAAGATAGGGTGGTCGTCAGAAATTCCAGCAACATAGGACCTTTCAATGATTCTGGGAGTCTAATGAGCCTGAGATTATTCCGCCTAGGTCATCCAGCTTGTACAAGAGCTCATTCTGGTCTTTGGTTAATTGTGTGATCTTCTTTTTCAGGGATATGACATCCTGGAAGTTTTCCCCTGATCTTTATTTTATTTGTAAAACCCTCTGGGAAATCTGCTTCATCTCCTCTTTAATGCTCTGAACTGCAGTGGCAAATTGAGTGGCTTGAGCTTGTAACATAGGGCCCATTATGTCTGGTATGGCCTTCACCATATCTGCATAAAGAATTGGGGAAGATACAGGTACTGGTTGTGAGTCTTCAGCATCAGATTCCTCTGTTTGAGAAGGATTAATATTAGAGTTATTAGGCTTAGGAGGTTTAGGAGTGCCTCCCTGTTTAGATGCTAGTTCAGCTGCCTCTGCTCCCGCTCTGGGCGCCATCTTGGCTGCACCCCTCTGTTACACTCCGTAGTAGTTGCACTGGCAGGATCTAGCAGGCTTAGGTTCTATGTGCTCCCTTTTCCCCAGCTGTCAGGTAATCACCTGTGGAGGTGTGTCAGGGTTGCCTTGTGATTGGAGGATCCCTCCTTAAATACTCCCTGCTCACTTCCACAGGTGCCGGTTATAGCATCTGGTTCCTGATCGTGCTAGCTGGCTGTCTGAGTGCTTTGTTTGCTTTTTGCATTATCCTGATACCCTGCTTTCCTGGTGTGTACCCCCTTGCTTCCCTCGTACCCTCTGTCTTATTGTTGATCCCCTGTGTGGTGAGGTGCGTGGCGAGAGTAGTTAGCTACTCCCGCTGGCGGCCTCAGCCCTGGACAGGCTCCGGTCTGTTTACTTGTATGCGAGTGAATTCCATCTCCTTGCTCCGTCTTGTCAGGCGTGTTTGTGAGATCTGCCACGTGTTGTGAGCGTTACCTGCAGTTACCATCTTGCAGTGTGTTTGGTTCTTATTACCTGCGGTTACCATCTAGCGGTGTAGTAAGACTCTGTATTTACCTGCTTTGGTCATCTAGCAGTGTTGGAGTTCCGTTCTTAGGTCTCCTGTGTTCCTCGCTGCTGTATCATCTTGCTCGAGTGTGTTAGCCGCCAGTGTGTTTACTGTGTGAGCATTCCGCTGAGTGTATGTTATCTCCAGTGTGTATAGAGCATAGCTCCACTGTGTGTGTGTCATCTCCAGTATGTTTTAGAGCATAGCTTCACTGTTTTCCACCTACAGTGTAGCGCAGACCTTTCCACCTGTCTGCTTGTAGTTCCCCTGTTACATCAGGGACTTGTGGTACATCTAGTACTGCCTGTGGGCAGCTTCCTTATAGTATACTAATAGTTAGGAGTACAGCCTGCTTATCCTCCAGTGCAACATCTCTCCTAATACCCTGCCTATGGTTTCCTATTAGTATACTTATTATTTTAGGGAAGTTATATTCTTGTCTGCATTACTGTGTATGAGGGTTCCGGTATTTGCATTAAAGAAACCTTTTTACTGTTCTTGAGAGTAACTGTATTATTCATACCTGGTTATTGTATGCAAGGGTTCTTGTGTGTATCTGGGTTCCTGAATAAGCACAACCACGCTGCAGTACCCCTTTGGGAACTATTGCCGGGGGTACGACCTATCAGACCAGCAGCCCAGACTATCCTCACCTTCAGAGGCTCTAGTGAATACCTGGTGCTGACATAGACTCCGGGCCCCCGGTGAGAAAACCCTTAGGCCAACTGTAACACCCTCTGCGCTTCCCCTCTTTGTTTATTTAATTTGGCCGGCATCGGTGGGAGCAAAAATTTATCCATACACCGATCCACAGGGTGAGAAGTGGCTCACCTGATGCTTAGTTTTGGGACCTTAGGAAGGCACTGATCCGCTGTCCAAAGGGGTGGATAACGGAGAGCTCAGTGCACCGCAGCCATCGATGCACCCGCTGAAACCGGAAGTCTGATATGATATATTTTTATATAAATATAGTTTTTTAAGACACATGCCAACACACCTATGAGATTTAAGATGTCAATATTTGTTTCCTATCAGTTTTAATTTTCTTGGCCAGCATGTTTTTTTGTAGTAAATTTTGACTATTTGGTGCCTGGTTTGACCGAGGACTTTGTTAAACAGGTGCCAATCAATTGAATAAGAAACTGATTGGCCAAGTGTTGTTTAAAAGGAGTTACTGTGATTATGCCATTATACTCTCTGAGGAAATCGCTATAACAGCGAAGAAACGTGTTAGAGTGTGGTGCAGGGCCGCCATCAGTGGGGGACAGCCGGGCCTAGTGTCCTGGGCCCAGACATAGAGGGGGCCCAGGATAGCCCCAGGCCTCCTCTCTGTCCTGCCCAGGACACCAGGGCCGTAACTAGGATGGTGCAAGCGGTGCCACTGCCCAGAGCGCGATGAGCGGGTGAACGCAGCTGACACTATCAGCTGATGAATCACCTGCTGCTCCGCAGAGAGATTCTCAAAGATTTCCACAGTGACTGACAGGTTGACCAATCAGGGAGTAGCTGAGATCATTGTGCTACTCCATCATTGGCTGCTGCAGCTATGCACCGCCCCCAACTTCCTCCATTTCCTCCTTCCAGTCCACCTCAGCATCTGCAGTGTGCAAAGCTCTGCTAAAAAGAAAGTGTACAGCTCTGCAAAAAAGTAAGTGTATGTGTGGATTATTATGCATTGTGTGATATTATGCATGCAGGGTGCGTGATATTATGCATGGTGTATGATATTATAAGGGTGACCAACCGTCCCGGTTTGCCCAGGTCTGTCCCGGTTTTGACTTGTAAATCCCGTGTCCCGGCCAAACCCTTCCCGGGACGTGGAAAGTCCCGGTTTTAAGTAACTCACAATGTTGGTGGATTCAGACATGGCAAATAAGGAACATCTGTCAACTCTGCGGATATTAGGCAGTGCGGCATTTTGATCTGGCAACTCTCCCGGAAGCGCCGGGTGGTGGGAAGAGCTCATTGGCGGGAAGATGTCTGTGATATTCGCTCTCCCGACTTCCCCGGCAAGTTGTGCTCCCGCACGCCAACTCTCCCCGGTGATTACATCAGGACGTAGCTAGCGTCGGCGGTTCATGTTGGCACAATATTCTATCCACGGCTTCACCCTTCATGCTAACATTATTAGGGGCTGACAGCCTGGCAGCTACGTAACAGTGTTTACAAAACGCTACAAAAGGTCAGTTGTTGACACTGCCCTCTTCTGGTAATCCTTTTAATCATTCATTACAATCAGGGGCGGATTGAGAAATGAAAGTGGCCCTGGAAAAAAAAATCTTAAAAGTGGCCTCGGGGGCGAGATCAAATCAACTGTAGGCGGGGCCAACACAAAGTGAGCGGAATGACCAATTATTGATACCCGCAAAAAATATAGTGAAGTATCGACTCACCGTTTTGCAGTCATCTGTCTTGGGATGACTTGCTAGTAGTTCTTGATGTGTTGAAAGCTGTTCGGGAAATGTTGATTGTTCTGGTGCGTTTATTTGACGTTTCAAAAATGTATCTGTACCATACACTAGAGCGATTATTTGCCCGATCACCCAATAATTGGGAAATCGGGCCGATAATAGTCTAGTGTATGGCCAGCTTTAGCCCATGAGTTTGAGACAACTGTACATTATGCTGATTAACCTGTGGACAAGGGACAATAGAACTGTGAGGACCCAATGAGCTACAAGGAATTTGAGATGACCAGAAGAATCCACTTATTAAGCAGACAGAAGACCTTTCTTTGATCCATGTACTAGCCCTAAGGTGGTAATGTATGCTGGCTGTTGGTGTGGTTAGTACTTTTGGATAAGCCTCTACTGTTCAGAACAAATATTTTGTGGGTTGGACCCAGTTGCGATCAGATTGGACTTCTATTATTTTTACTATTTAATACATTATACATTTTATCTAGTTTGTCTAATACAGAACACTGAAATGCCACATATTAGACTTTTATTACAAAATTTTGCTGGACTACTGTACATATATTACTTTTTAGCCCTGCTGCTATAGTTCTAGAAATGATGTTGAAAAAACTATTTTTATTTCCATTCCAACTATAAACAATTTCTTGTTATTTGTCTGCTTCTTAAACCTACTTGCTTTTTTATATGCAGTTCAAAATAAACATTTATAGACAACTATGTTCACAGATGAGTCAAGCAAACAAGTCAGTATTCAATAACATTCTCTTTCCAATTGTACGCAAGTGAAAAACTATTTAGCTAGCAAAATTAATAACAGCATGACCATCATATGGTTTTATGGGAATAAGCAAGCAACAAACAGAAGGGAAATGCACTGTTATTGTGTGTATGTGGATGGGCTCTAATCATTCTGCTATCAAATGTACAAATTTCAAGGCCTGTAGCATAGAATACTAATAGCTTCCCAAAAATAAAAGTAGTCCAAGCGCCAGATTTACTAAGCTACAGAAAAAAAGGAGATTTTGCCGCTAGCAACCAATCAGATTCTAGCCGATATTTTCTAAAAATCTAAAATGGCTGTCATTCGAAATAGAGACAGCCGAAACGGCTGTTATATCGTCAAGATAGACCCCTACGAATTTCCTCACACCGCTACGAAGTTCCAATGGCATAACAGCCATCGGTGCGGGGACATCCACCGGTTTAAGAGGTACAATGGCTTCCTCAGTAACTGTTCTTGAGCTAAGGGTCCTATGAGGACCAGCGCAAAGTACTCAACAAGGGTATACAGGGCAGGCTGCTGTTGAACTGGAGAGGCAGTTGTGGAAATATCAGTCAGAGTGATTCTAATGACTGATATTTACATTGATGGAGGCTGTGGTCATCTGCACTACAGTGCAGGTTGGAACCGCACACCCAAGCACTGGGAATGGACTCTATGGACATAGAAAATATGATAACTGCAGAATGCAACCAACCTCAAAAATCTGAGCCATTGTATTGACTTTATAAAAAGTCTGTTAAAAAAAAAAAAAAAAGATAAAAATATATATAATGGCCGGTCTCCAACCAGCCTCCAAAGTGCTTCGGCCTACCGGGAAATTTCCTGGTAAGGCCTATGACCAATCCACCGCTGATTACAATAACTTGTTTCTTTCGCACTGTCTTTTCCTAAACAATGCAGATGCAATGATATGATAAGAAGAAGCATTGAAATAATTGAGGGTGCTCCTGTAGTCTGCAGACCTGCTGTGCACTGGTGTTGGTAAGTAACCATGTTGGATTTGCATGATGAAACACATGAACTGAATGCAAACAGACTATCTTCTTCATAGCATGTTTATTCACATTCCATGCTTTTCACTTTGGTATTTTGAGAGTGGGGCCTTTCCAAATGAATTAAGCTACGCATCTTATGCGTTAGATACAGTTTTATGCAAGGAAAACGCACCAAAAAGGACTTCATATCCCAAAAAATTCTTGGGGGGCTGCGCCCCCCCCCAGACCCCCCGTCCCAGGTTCGCCCTTTGGAAAGTTGGTCACCCTAGATATTATGCATGGATGGTGTGTGTGATATTATGCATGATGTGTTATATTATGCATGCATTGTGTGTGGGATAGTATGCATTGTGTGATATTATGCATGTATGGTGTGTGTGATAAGCGTGTAT
>WWET01009351.1:8437-19684 GCA_011038615.1 Limnodynastes dumerilii
ATTATAGTAAGTGCATATTTACATGTGCACCTATATTCTGTACATATATACACTGCTCAAAAAAATAAAGGCAACACTAAAATAACACATCCTAGATCTGAATGAACGAAATATTCTTATTAAATACTTTGGGCTGGATCCAGACCTTGTGCATGAACTTAGTTACTCAAGGGCTAAACCATGTTGATTTCAGGGGGAGCCAAGTTAACTGTATTTTCTGCATGCAGGGATATATCTTTAAATTGCTTACTGCACACAGATACTGACCAGCTTTACCATCACACTGTTATTTAGACCTGGGTTAGGAAACATCACCTCTTAACACTAATACTGTTTGCATCAAATGAAATATGACTCCCCTGAAATCAACATGGTTTAGCCCAGGAGTAACTAAGTTCATGCACTTAACAAGGTCTGGATCCAGCCCAATGTCCCTTTTTTATAATGTCCATTTTCTATAATGTTCTTGTCACAATACTCTTTTTATAATGTCCTTCCTTTATAAGGTCTTACTTATTGTGATAATATATTAGTAATTTATATATACAACTTTGATTATATTCACAACACTCTTGTAATTTTTATATAAATAGTTTTTTTATGGTTATAATAACGATAACAGACATAATCATGATTGTTTTTAATATTGTGGTTTATTGTAAATAATTCTTATCATATTTCACTATTGATGTAAATTTTTCTTGTTCTATGCATGTTCAAAACTGATATCAGATCTATAATGAGAAATTTAATGCTATTGACGATTCCCAAATAACTTTAGAGGCACGAATCCCCTTAGGACCTAGCGACTCCCAGGTCGCAAGTCCTTTAAATATCGGCCTCCCGGTCTTTTATGTAACGGCTATTATTCTCCTGACGAAGCGGTCAGCTGACCGCGAAACGCGTTGAGACGCCACACGGAGACTCCTCGATTCAGTTGGCAAGTGCTTCTCTGGATACAGTACGGGAACCTTTGCCGGCATCATCTGGTCCTCTGCTGAAACCTGCGTATCACTGCACGTGAGGACTCTGTTCGTATTATTGCTTTTATACTATTGGAGAATTATATAAATAAAGATTCCTGCATGTTTACTGCTGTGGACCCCGGTTGGGATTCTTTTTGTGCCTATATCAGTGGAGCCTGGGAGCAACACTAATTAGTGAGTGCATCCTTATTCACCGCTGCGGGCGTTCATATACCCCTGGATGCTGCTGAGTGCATCCTTATTCACCGCTGCGGGCGTTCATATACCCCTGGATGCTGCACCATATTTCTCTTGTATTCTCCTACAGATATATGAGTTGTTACACGTGTATCTGGAATTTTGAATACATTGTGAGAACTACTTGAACTACTTGCAGTGTGTCCAATAGGCTGGCGCTGTCTGACAAAACCCACCCTAGCTACACCACTAACTATAGAAAACAAACAATTGTTTTCATCAGTCTGCTATGTGCATAAAATATATTCTGGCATCTTAAAAACAATGGCCTGAATTCAGAAATCTGATTCTCTGCAATCTACAAGTAAAAGATGCCAAGGACTCCACAGTCGCTGGGTTGCAGTTCCCAGGTGTCCCTGTGTTCGCAAGTTAACCACTTTCACAAGCACGGATGGATTCTGGCATCTATCGCCTGCTTTAACTTTTTTGACACAAGTGAAATCTGGATCAGTATGTTTAATGCATAAGAAACAATGATCACTTGTTAACTTAACCCAATCTCTTTGTCAGAATTGTCATTTGTCTTAGGTCTGATTGGTGTCATAATGTGTTATTGGATAACATAGATGCATAACAAAAAGTGACCGCAATCCAATGGGATTTCTTGAAAACTGGGGAAAACTTACATTTCTTGATCCACACAAATGTCATTTGAGAGTTAGAATGCACCTAAAAACTAGAATGTCCCTATGCTAACGAAGTTTTCATCACCCTCATTCAATACTGTATACCTTTAAACAACTTATTACATTAAATAATTTGCAGCAATGTATTGTACATTAAAAACAGTGACTTTTGCATTGGAACTAAACTCCTGTTTAAAAAAAAATCTGAGTATTAAAGTTTCAATTTCAATATCCCACTTGGAATACATTAGAACTGGCCAATTTTTATAATATTAGCTGGCAAGCTAGAAGCCCTAAAATAAAGTTTTAATGCTATTAAAATGCTTTGTTTGTGGCTATTTTTCACATTTTGTAATGATTTGTAGTTTTAATAAGAAGTGTTGGCACACAATACCTATTTATTTGTGAACATTAGACCAGGGTAATTAGTGCATCAGGCTATTAGTGACTTGCTTTTTGATATAGAACATATACTTTGGGAACTGTAATATTTTGGATAGTTTGCCTGCCTAATAATCTGCATATATCTTCTTAATGAGCAATGGCAAATTTAGCTGAGTGATGAAAATGTTATTACACTTAAAAAAATGAGAAATCATTTCTAGTAAAATGTTGTATTAACCCTTCTGTGCTCAGTAAACAGAGAAAGCAGCAGATACTTTGTGTAAGTGAAGCGATATAGGATATATATACGGTATATAAAAAAAAAGTTCCCGCTGTATAGGTCTGAATAAATATATATGTAGACATATTTTGTTTCAAAGAAAATTTGTGCACCATCATTAAAGGTTTAAATTCAAATTTCCTTCTACTTTTTTAAACTCCCCTTTGTGTAAGAAACATTAAAGAAGGTTTAGAGCTATTTATAATGGTCCCAGATTTTTATCAATTTTGTCTACTCTACAATATACCGTATATAAAGATCTTGCAAGGAATGTAGCAGTTATCTTACGGGAGGTCTCCTGTCATGTGATCGCGTCATACCTGTGTGTTTTAATACACAGGGAAGGCATACAGGCCAACAATTGGCATCAGACAGTACATCAGACATATATTATTTATAAGAAACTCTTTCATTGAGGTAATTTGTGCAGTAGTTTCATAATTTGACAAAACAATACTTTGATGTATTTAACAAACCTCTATGACAAGATAATATTTTTTTTCTATACAATAAATTAAAAGAAAGATTTAATTTCAAAATCCCATTACATACAGCAACCAGCATTGAGATACCACTTTAAAAAAAATAATAAAAAAAAAAGGACACAGGAAAATTGGCAGAAGTATTGAAGTATATCATAGAAGTATATCATCACTTTTTACTCTGCGGAAGTGAATTGGCTTCTAGAGTTTTGTGATGAATGGCTTTATTTCTTATAGTTAATCTGACACTTTCTAAATGGTTTGATCAAATCAAACAAGTTTCATTAAAATTGTCTGCCTGAAAAAATATAGCGCATTTAGCTCAGCGTTTAGAATGTTTTCCATGTAACAACAAATGTACCTGATATGCATATATCTGATTGAATGGTAATTTACAGTTTAGCGGCTAAGTCTCATGACTGTATTTTTTTAAAGTTCTAATTAGTAAGTAGAGTTTAACATGTTGAAAGGATCAAAGAAATATTAAAAGTGTATGGTTACATTTCTTTTGCTGCAGTAACAAAATAATAATGGACCGGATTCAGACCCCCACACGTTTTCCATGCGTGCAGGGGTCTGTAATTACGCGAGACAGAGGGGAGTGCACACCCCCTGGCACTCTCCTCTGTTGTGCGGGCATTATGGCAGCTTACGCTACTATAAGCCTGCATTAAGTGTATCGTGCGGATCAGCGGTCCGTTCAACCGCTGATCTGCTGCTGTGTGGGAGCCCCCTCCCACACTGTACACTTAGCATGCTTCCCCTAACCTGCTTTAGCAGGCGGAGGGGAACAAAGTTGTTCTATAGTATAGTTACCCATGCGCCCCTCTAGTGCAGTCAGGTCACTTACGCACCTTGTGTGTGTAAGTGACCTATCGTTACTAATTCTGAATCCGGTCCAATGTTCTGAAGGTCTTAAATTGAAGTTTATTATTTATCAATAGAGAACAGCTAGTGCAACAGTATATTTATTAACTGATCAAATATAATGTTAACAAAATATAAAATACAGTTTACAATCTATGACTCAAATGCAATAAAAATAAAAACTGTGCAAAATTGTCACTACCTTGGGATCTGACTTAGTCATTGGTCTCAGGAGAATTGAAATGAACTGCAGACTAAATTGGGTAATATCTTGTATTTCTGATAATTCAGCAGTTTAATGATGTTGTAAATAATTCCTTTAGGCCTCTTCTGCTAATTGGTTGCTTAAAAGAATAACTAAAACTACTAATCTGTATGTCAACTATGAAACCCATCTTGGTCAAAAATCACTTGGCATTGTTAAAACTGTGCAATCATTTAGGACTAAATATGAACACAGCGTTGATAGAGGCTTTGCAAAACATAACCATTGCTCACACAGACTTCCAATACCTCAACCCTACCTTAATATTTTAGATTCATCTCCACTGAAAATGGAAGAATGTATTGCTCGGCCATCCCAAATTCACAAGCTGAACACAGCCTTTCTGTTCTAAGTGTGATTCTTCCTAAGTCTGGATTGGCTAAAATTCATTCTAATTTGCTAACCCAAAGGGTGACTTAGTGACTACGGCCCTGATTCAGAGATTGAAAATAAGAACTTAAAGTTACACCTGGGCTAAACCATGTTGATTTCAGGGGAGTCAAATTTCATTTGTTCCAACAGTATTATGGTTAAAATGTGATGTTTCCCAGCTCAAGTCTAATTAGCAGTTTAAAAGTGAAGCTGATCAGATATCTGTGTGCAATAAGTAAAAACAAAGCATTCTCCCTGCATGCATAGAATAAAATGAACTTGACTCCCCCTGAAATCAACATGGTTTTGCCCAGGTGTAACTTTAAGTTCTTATTTTCAGCTTCTGAATCAGGCCCCTAGTTTAGTATGGAGAGATGCTTAATTCTTGCATATACATGGTTACTTGTTGTACGCTTTTGTATCTGGAAAGGTGACATACTCTCCTATAGACATAAATTGCTAAAATTGCAAATCTGTAGTAAAATATGCATGCCCCTGGATCGTTATATTGACAACTGCATGGCCTCCAGTCCTTTCTATATCCAACTGTAGATCTAGAACAAAAGATATCTAGCCCCAGATATGCATATGACTGGCCTGATAAAAACGACTTTCTGTAAATTTGTTATAAATAAATCAAATTAAAATAGCTGGCATCAGATTGTCAGATATTTGTGCTGACAAAGGATATGGGAATAGAGTTGCGAGCCACAGTACAAATAAAATAAAAAAGTGGAAACCCACGTGATGTGATATGAAGTAGCCAGTTCTGCATAAGGTTTCACTAATGCGTGCTATTGCAGATCTTACTCACACATATATGTGACAGTGCTACTTTAAAATATTAAAATATAGGTATGGTATAAGTCTAACACCACAAAAGTCTTTTCAAATATATAGAGTATTTTTCTTTTTATTATATAGTAGACTCTGTTCAGTTAATGTTCAATAGTAGATTCTGTTCAGCTAATGTACAATTATATACGTCAAACAGCCTTTAAAGCTTGATGTACTTGATAGGTCTTCATTAGATGGGATGCAATGCTATGCCTGACTGGTTATATCGGTATTTGTCATATGGCAAATGAAAGAAATGTAAAATGTGATTACAATTAAAGACAGTAGCTCATTTTATGGGGAATTGGAATTGGTTGAAAGCCAGCAGGGATCATTTTGTTTTATAACCGTAATCTTTGTTTTGCCATGTCACAAACAATGGAAATATATCAAAAGTACCAATTTTGCTATTTTCCTGTTGATATGTATGAAAACTGATCCCAATTTTCAATGATTTTATTGTAGAATTCTCTTGTGAGATCATGTACGCTTTTCAAACATTGGCTAAAGGGATTCCCACTGCTCGCTACTGCCCTCCTCTATTTCCTCCCTCTTGCCATCTTTTATCTTGTACTTACTGAAAAATCCAATTTTTATTCTCTCCATCAGGTGTGTTTTCTCAGAAACATTCCTCAGAGGAATGAAAAAAATGTATTATAAGTTGCTGTAAAGAAACAGCTGCAGACTGTACTGTGGCTCGCGACTGTTCCCATATTCTTCTCTGGGGAAAAAGCACAAATATTTGACAATCTGATGTCAGCTATTTTAATTTTATTTATGTATAACAAATTTACAGAAAGTCATTTTTTCTGTATAGTTGGGAATGTTATTAAAAAAACACTATACTACACAATACTATTAGAATTAGGATTCCAAATAATCTTGAAATTAATCCTTAATAATGTCTTATTACATATTTTGTAAGCTAGAATATACCTTGCCTATGCCTACTTATTTATGTGGGTGAGGGAAAGCCTTATTTCCTCTAATAAAAAATTGTAAGAACAATTCATAATTTATTATTTTATGTAGGAAAGCTACAACTAAGTATAAAAATCCCCCAAAACCAACATTAGGGACGATATTCAGAGATCTGTCAGTGAAAGGTTCGCAATTATACGCACAGTCGTTGCAAGACACACCCATGAATCTCCCCTCACACGGACGGGTTCTTGACTTAGGAGTGCCTCGGCCACCATTATCTTTAAGTGCTAATTTCCGTGCATATAATACTTCCGTACGTGCATATCTAGCTAACCGTGCCCTCAAACAGTCATTTAAATTCCTTCCCCTACCCACTTTCATGGATTACAACCATGCCCCTCCGAACGTATTTGGTCACATGGTATTAACAAGCCCGTGTCTAATGGTCTCCTGTGCGTATCAACATAGATAGCGTACTACGTATGGAACTTCCCGCAAAAACAGTTCTCTGAATACGGCCCTAGACGTTTATGTGGTTTGCAATATTTCACATAGCATGTAAAATGTAGGCCCTTTTCTCTGGGAGGCATTTTTAAAGCATGTTTGCATGGTGGGAGGGGTTACGTATTTATATACAATAAACGAGTTTGAAAAAAATATAAAAAATCCACTAGGTTTACACTTTCATACAGTTTAGCTGTGTTTATTCGGCATCGGCAATATTGATCTCAGTTAAGCACTGTGATGTGGAAATATTCTTTCACAACCTATAATGCATTTGGATTCATTTCTCAGTCCATAGCATATAGAATGTGTCAAAAGGCATTTGGGGCCCCTCATTGATGATAAGGGCATATCTATGTGCCGTCATGTGTGGCCAAATGATTGTGGGGACATGAAAACACAGTGGAATTACCATGTGGGACTACACTTTATATTTTAATATCACATAATGAACAGTAAGTAATTGGTTTCTGACAAAGAAATGTATTGTTCAATGGTTAAAACACATTACTATTTCCCAAAGCAGATCTAGGCCCAGGTCCTTTGTGAAGTAACTGCTACAACGCCTGACACTTCCCCCATCTAGTTCATTTTTAAATCTACTATTATCATCTCCCTGGGTAGAAGTTTAGATAATAACACAATTTAATGGCAGTGCAGGTAGCAGAATCTATTGCATGTTGGTTGCAGATTACATTTTTAATACATTTTATTACAGTGATTATTTATAATAATAATATATTAAAGATACTTCAGTAGTGTAATATGCCGATGAAAAGTTGTTTTATTGAATTGGGACGCATTCATCAGATGGCACAATATACTAGTAGTAGATATAGCTTTCTTACTATATTGGAAGTCTTCTATGCATTAAAGTTCAAATTAATCTTTTTTTTTCTTCAAACAAAATCATCTGCGTACGTGTGTAGCAGGAGCTGAAGAGACTATTCAGAGCAATATGTCTCCTCATGGACTGACTTGTCACATGCTGTTCTAAGATCTTTTATGTGAGTGAAGTAATTTTTTAAATACATATATTTAATTTACTGCACCATGACATATTTATTTTGATTACAGCAATAAAGAGTAATTTGAACTTTAATAGATTGAATTGAAGTCTCTTGTTCCCAATGGAACGTGCAGCTTGTTTGAATATATGATGTTAAAGAGACACCACACAATTCTTAATGAAATTTGACATTTATTAAGAATATATGAAAAATACATGAATAGTGCTTAGCTTAAGCTGGTATTATATTAGTTGTTAAAGTTCAGCTAGGACACATGATCCCCTTTCTCCATAGTTGTCCAGCTGGACAGGTTAAAACGGGCACTTCTGCACAGAAGTATAGCACCCGGAGCAAGTGAACAGGAGAGCCCATCAACCCTGTCCTCCCATAATGTAGTGTGACCGGGAGTGGAGTGAGAATGTTCCCTGACATTTGCTAGCTAAAAGGAAGTATTATTTTTACTTAAATGACTATTAATTGTTGGGTTCTTCTCTTTGCGCCTCACGTTGATCCTTACTGCACTGAATGTCTAAGGAGAAAATAAAGATAGCTTCCATTACACATCTCCTTCCACTCCCCCCATTACATGTTTCCCTTCCTCTATTACACATCTGCCTTCTGGTCTCTCCCCCCAATGACATACCTGCCTTATTGCGCCCCCTCTGCAATATACTTCTGCCTCCCTGCATCCCCTCCATAGAGATGGTACCCACCTTATATTTATACATCTCCCATCCTGTCCTCTTTACATAACACATCTCATGCCCTACTCTACCCCCCCTTCCCCCACCGTTACACATCCTCCTTCCTGTCTCCTTTGCCTGGGAATGACACATACTATAATATGTGGTTTATATTAGGTTTTAGGAATGGCACACTATGTACAGTATATCATGTTCCAAATCCCAGACCCCTAATATACCCCACATATATTATAACATGTCATTCTCAGAATAAAGATATTCCCCACCTGTACATTATATAGTGTGCCATTCCAGACCCCTAATATTATCCCACATATAATACTAGTATAATAGGGATCTGGAGATGGCTGTGCTCTGTGGGGGCCCTTTGGTCTGCCAGTGCCCAGAACACAAGCTTCAGCGGTTCCACTCTCGCTACTCCCCTGCTACTGCAGTCAATTCTATAGGCAAGACTGGGCAGCTGACCTATGATTTAGATCTATGGACCCTAACATCAACAGAGCCAGACTTTATTAACATTTTTAAGCAAGTTAATTGGTCTTTGTTATCAATGTTATTTTCTACATTCTACACATGCAAAATATACATGACATGAAAATGTCCAGTAAACAACATTCCTGGACTATCTACTTTTACACTATTTCCTTAACACACACATAAAGGCAAACAAAATGGAGGACAGTGGCCATTTAAACCAGCCTGCAACATCTCTCCACATTGAAAGAAAGCTTTATCTACTAAATTGTGCCATCTGTGAGTGCATTCAATTCAATTCAGTGAAACAAATTTTATCATCATATTACACTATTAGAAGTATTTTACTTATCTTAATAGAGACAAGAAAAAAGAAGACTAGGCACCCATAAATGGTACCATGATTAAACCTTGAACAGTGCACACCTCATCATAAGGACAGAAACAGCTATTGCATAATAAGAACAGCTTTAATGGAAACAATTAAAAGTTACATCAAAATCAAAATTTGGTTATAATAAGCTTCTTTGCATTACAGTTAACCAAGTGTTGCAAGGGCACACAAACAATTGACTGGGTCCCTGTCACATCAGGTAGGCTGTGTTTTAAAAGGTTTCTAAAATTGGTTAGCTAGCAGGCCAGGTATAGGAGAAATGTTTCATTTTTGTTTCACTGTGACTTTATAAAATATAAAATATATTTTCATTATTATTCACTTATCAACTGACTAATTTCTTGTGAAGACTGTTTCATAAGTTTTCATGAGAAAAGAAAAATGTCACGTTATTGGGACCCAAAAGTCTTCCATACTGTGTTTGCCTTTCTAGTCTACTTTTTATGTATTACACTGTATGCTAATGATTTTTATGCTTATAACACAGCCTGAAAGGGAAGCCTAGTGAAATTCAAATGGAACTCAGTGCATAATGCCTAGTGAAATTTAAATAGAACTCAGTGCATAATGCCTAAACTTACTACACGGGACTACCCCTAATAAATTACTGCACTGCTTTTTGGTGCTTTTGGGCCGGTCCCTGGTGGTCTAGTGAGGCCACATAATCTGCGGCACAGACTATGTGGCAGGATCATGCAGTGCACGGCTTTCAGGTGATCTCTGCAATCAGCCGCCTGTGTAGTTACACAGAGAAGCTGATCGAAAACCCCCTTTCAGCTGCCGGGGCTTGCGATCAGCTGCTCTTTGTTCTGCACGGCAGCTGATAGCAGAGATTTCCTGTGTGCACAGGAAGCAGCGTCACCAGGTAGTAGGGACAGCTCGCACCGCGGTGGAAGGTAAGACATCTTAGGTAAGTAAAGAGAGGCTTGAGAGATATGATGGGGATACTGTGGGGGCTAGTGACAGGATGGTGGATACTGTTGGGTTGGAGGCACATGATATGACTTTAAAACAATGACCACTTTGTGTTGATCTGACAGATACGCTCTGAAGCTGGTCCAATAATTCAATGATCATCCTAACGGCGATAAAGCTGCCAAAAAACGCTGGGGTCGGATCATTTTATCTTATGGCACGTTTAAATCACATCGGACCCAGTTACTGGTCCCGGTCTGGAACTGTGCACAAAGCCACAAGCAGTGTGTGTGTTGCGCAAATGTGATTGGGAATGTGGCGCAAGTTGCGGCCCCTCCAGAACCGCACATAACAGTGTTGTGTGATTGGCAAGCATATACACAGCGTGGCGTGAGGGCACACAGCAGTTAGGTTGTAAGCAGATAGTTGCCCCAATAGACAGCATGAGGGTAGTGTAGGATACTGTATTTGGGGCTGTTAAAAAATGATATTAATTCAGCAAATAGTTCAGCTGATATATAAAAACAGAGTAAAGCAAATAAATGATGAAATTTATAAAATAAAAAATAAAAAAAAATGCAGATTTTGCGAATGGCACTATTTCAATAAGGCATAGCAATCGATCCCTGAAGCACAGAGCACGGTGCTCTGAAAGGTGAAGAACCCCACTCCCTAACCCTGACCTCAAGTCTCCCTCCCTTTTTTTGCATTGAGCGTAGGCTGTTATTTTATATGAATATCTATATCATTAGCGCAGCAATCAGTCTTTGTTTATATGTTTTTTTAAGGTTGGCTTCTTTTAGACTGCATATACGCAATCTACGTATCGAAACGATGCGCAGATTACGTACAATAGCTACTACGCATGCGCAGTAGCTATTGTTCATTGAATTACGGCTGTCTATGGAAGACGGCCGTAGTTCTGGATACGGCCCAGAGAGAGGAAGAGATAAGGATAGAGAGAGAGGGAGAAAGAAAAGAGAAAA
>WWET01009352.1:0-22706 GCA_011038615.1 Limnodynastes dumerilii
TGTTGTTATTAATAATAATAATAATAATAGTAATAATAAAAATAGTAGCAGTAATAGTAACAATTATAATAATAATAATGGTGATGATTATAATAGTCTGGTACATGTTTGGCCTGGATATGTGAATATTACCATGACCTGCCGCTAGGGGCTGCTGTTGGACTAATTCCCAGGTTGTTATCAGACTCCTGTATCTTGATCTCTAGCACCTGTGCTCTGGCCTTAAATACCTCCTTTTCCAAGAGCTAGGTGCTGGTCATTCTATTCCATGCCTTGTGAACTCTCACTTGCTGTTGCTGTTTGTTCTACTGTCGATATTCCTGTTAATACTTTGCAGTATTTCTATGTATGCTTATCAGAGTTTTACAGTCTCTGTATTTCTGTGTCTGTGTGCTAGAATTCACCATCATTCACATTGTTTATTAGGATTCACCATGTCCCTGCAGTTATCCTGTCTTTGTTTCTTTGTTTCAGGGTTTGACATCTCCCTGCAGTCTCTTGTCTGTGTGCTTGAGTGTGTCATCTGCTCACACTGTGTTTCATCTCCCTGCAGTCTCTTGTCTGTGTGCTTGAGTGTGTCTTCTGCTCGCACTGTGTTTCATCTCCCTGCAGTCTCTTGTCTGTGTGCTTGAGTGTGTCTTCTGCTCGCACTGTGTTTCATCTCCCTGCAGTCTCTTGATTGTGTGTTTCTTGGGAATATTACCTTCTGGCCCTGTATCTCAGGCTCCAGTCGCTATATCTGCTTCTGGCGTGGTTCTGAGTTTCCCTTCTATTACTGTGTGTGATCTGCTGCTGTGTACTTTTCTATACATAGAAACACAGAGTAACACGTCATTGTCCATTCCCTGCGCGCGTCCCGTTGGTGGTGAAATCAGAGATCTCTGTGTAGAAATTTCTGTGTTATTTCTTGTTGTGGGAATTGTCAGAGAATGAGCCTCATCAGAGCTGACATCGCTGTCACTTACCGTGATGCGTTATGTGACATCGCTGTCACTTACCATGATGCGTCATCTGTGGCGATGTCACAGCTGAGACTCCATGAATGGGAATCATGTAACTGAATCTGTCTAATAGATCAAACTCAGGGGACCCGGCACAGTATATGGGACAACTACAAGCCAGCGTTACAGAGCAGCTGACACCCCGTCACCCAACCGTATGCTGGAGATAATACTCATACGCGCAATTTCCTGGCATTGGGGGACGGACAATAGGGGTCATTATTATTATGCGACGTTCTGGCTTTTACTTTTATCTCCACGTGTTGCTGACTTGGAATTCTTTCTCAACTTAAAAATAAAATAATATGTATAAAAAAAATTATTTTTTAAACAAATATTGACCATTGAAAAATATTTAATTCAAATAATTGATAATTGATCATTGCGTTTAAATTCCATTAATTGTGATGTAAGTTAAATCGTCTTCCCAGGGGATGATTATCTCTAGGGTAACTCCGGGAAATCATATGACCGGAGGAGGGATCTCCCTTGGACCTCTCCTGTCAGACTGAGCCTAGGATGAGGGAGGCAGTGACGCAGGCGATGCAGTGAGCATCCTCTGCAGCACACGCTCACGATCAACTCTTTGTGATGGCTGTCAGGTTGTCTGGAGCCTTGGGGGGAAGGGTGGGGGGGTCAGGGTTAAAGGATTCATCTGAAGCTGAGCGGAACCAACATTGCAATGTCCAAGAATGGACTGATTGTGGAATATCTTCCTCTGGGTTTGCAGGTTTTGTAATCTTCCAGCAAGCCGACCGTTATGTCTCAGTGTCCTAAAATAAAACACCAGATTGTCCAATCAGAGTGTAGCAAACCGACCGTAATGTCTCAGTGTCCTAAAATAAAACACCAGATTGTCCAATCAGAGTGTAGTAAACTTGCAGTAAATGTGAAAGTGGCGCTGACTCCGCCCAGAGACCGTTCGCATTTCTCACAGTGTTAAAGGATCTGTCCAATCACGTTGCACAGTAGGTTAAGAATAAAGGTTTGGGTTAAGAATTAGGAGTCACAGTGATGTAGTTTTCGTCTTACATGCGTTGTTTTAAGAATTGAGCTATTACGCATGCATAGCGGCTTATTTACACTATCTCTGTACCATTTCTGTACGTAGATTGTGTAAGCGCAGTCTAAAGACCTCCGGCTTCCACCCTTCCTCTCAGCCTGTCTATACATAGCCGCATACATGACTTAATTATCTTTCCCTGTACCAGGATGGAGGCGCGGATCCGATGACCCGTTTTCATCAATAATATCATCAAAAACTTCATTTCAGCTAAATCCCGGAATGGGTCTAATGTCAGAAGGTCTCATTTCCAGAAGCTACCTGCTCTGGTTAGGGCTAGACTTGGTAAAGGATAGGGTTAGGCTGCAGAGATGGGAGAGTTAGGGTTAGGCTTTGGGAAGCAGGGCTAGGGTTAGGCTGCGAGACAAAGATGAGTAGTGGACAGTTAGGGTTAGGCTGCAGAGACAGGAGAGTTAGGGTTAGGCTGCAGAGAAAGGAGAGTTAGGGTTAGGCTGTAGAGACGGGAGAGTTAGGGTTAGGCTGTGGAGAGGGGAGAGTTAGTGTTAGGCTGCAGAGACGGGAGAGTTAGGGTTAGGCTGTGGAGAGGGGAGAGTTAGGGTTAGGCTGCAGAGACGGGAGAGTTAGGGTTAGGCTGTAGAGACGGGAGAGTTGTGTGCACATCCGCTGCACTATAACTCATGTCCCTTTTGAGAAGGACCCAGGCGACGGCCGCCATTATATCCGGATTTCTACCTTCTGTGATAATCTGCGGGGCAGAAACGAGAGCTGTTTTGTAGCTGCAGAACTTGAATTAGGGAAAATGGAAAATTCCTGACGACTGCGAGAACCCGTCCAGACAATGGCGATTGTACAAGATGAAGAGCGGATTAATGTCATTGTCATGGGAAGAATGGGGCAGATGTGGCGATTGCCGGTATTTCCACAACGCGCCATTCTCCTTTTGTAGTCCAACTCCCCAATCAAACGCTCTTGTCTGGGCTTTAATTTGATGCTGGATTCGGATCATTGTGACGCTGTGATGATAGAGAGGGGTTACAGCCGCTAACGCAACAATGTCCCTCAGAAATCAAACCGCGCCTGAAACCTACCGGAAGAGAGGAGCAGAGTCCAGGAGCGCAGGGCCAGCGCTGACTCGTTAACGCCCTCTTCAGGGTTCTAGATGCACAGAGGAGTAATAGACCAGTAATGGCTGTGTCAGGGTTCTAGGTGCACAGAGGAGTAAGAGACAAGGGGAAATGTCCCATTATCGGCACCATACACTTCTCCTGCTGGGACCGATAATCCGAGCAGAAGAGGGGGGGGCAGCGCTCGCTATGTTGCTGCTGCTTTATATCTATGTAGCTGCTCTGACAGGTGAGGGTGTACTTTACAGCTGTCAGAGCAGCATAGTACGTAGATATACAGCAGCGTCTATTGCAGGCAGTAATACAGATAAGAATCAGCCAAAGCCGCGCTTCACACAGTGCAGTTTCGGATGATCCCTGTCTGTACTACTCCTGCAATAGCCGCTGCTGTATATCTATGTACTATGCTGCTCTGACAGCTGTAAAGTATACCCTCAGAGGTCTCAGAGCAGCTTTGCACATAGATATAAAGCAGCAGCAGCTCTGAACAATGGGGAGTCATTCAGCTTGCTGATTGGCTCCCTTAAAATATCAGGAGCTTTCTCCCAATTTAAATCAAACATGTTCAAAGATCAAATATTCGTACAGAGCGTTTCTGGTGCGTTTATTTGACGTTTCAAAAATGTATCTGTACCATACACTAGAGCGATTATTTGCCGGATCACCTGATAATTGGGACGATAATCGTCTAGTTTATGGCCAGCTTTAGTCTATGGAAGTTTGTGGTGTTTTTAGTGTAAAACATAAAGGGGTAAATTTACTAAGGGGCCGCTTTACCCCGTGGTTTGAAGGCACCCTACATCGCCAGTGGTTTTGGGGCCCAACCTTTTTACTAGTAAAGTCTCGTAATTTTAACATGTACAAATGAAAACATTTGTTTAAGTATTAGTGTTCAGTATTTGTGAGAGAAAAGCAGATGTGTAAAGTGTGTTCCAAATACACAAACACACATACACACACACACATACACACATGAGCAAACACATTACATACATAGATACACACACACACACATATACAAACACATACATACATACATACTTACACCTATACCAACACATGCATACATAAACACCTTTATATACATAAACCAACATATCTAATTTTACACCTTGCATATATGCTACATTATATGGATATGTAATTTGATTCATTTATGTCTGCTACACTATTGCTACATATTGGATGTTCTAATTACTTAGTAGCAATTCTATACTCAATTCAATTCTATTCTTATTATGTGGATATGTGATTACTTTTGCTTGTTACATTGTTGCCACACACTGGAAGATACAACAATTTAGTAACAATTCTGTAACTTGCATTCATCCCTAACTATATGGATATGTGACTATTTCCTTTGGTGCTTCTTTTGATATTGATACTCACTTTGGGGTATCATTGTATTGCATGCAGTAAATTTTATATTTGTGTATATATTTCACCTTTTATTTTATGTACTTAATTAAAAGTTATGTTTTATTTACTTTTTCACTTTCTATGTCTATCACTGGTTTCTGCACACATAGGACAGCCAATATAATATAGTATTAAGTTTGCTCTTACTAGATAATTAGAAATTAGTGCACCTTAAATTGGTCCAACGATGTTTCCGTGTTTCATATTTATACATAAACCTATACCAACACATGCATACATACACCCATATACATACACACACACACACACACACATACATACCAATACATAAACACACCTATACCACCAACACATATATACATACACACCTATACATATCCGTACATACATACTCATACGTAATCACACACATACACACGACAACAGAGAGAAACAATGCATGCTGAGGTTGCTGCTGTGGCTTTATTCCTGTGGGTTACTGGTTATAATGAGTGTTTCTGATTGCTGTATGTAATCGTCATATATATTGTGCAGGTGACACCCTGTTCCCAGTATACATTGTTAGTAATTGCACTCTCTAGATATAATGGGCACCTCCCTGTATCATTACAGAGCTCTGCAATAAGCAGTTTTCTTGCTGCATTCCCCAGTGTAGCCTAATACACACCACAAATAACATATAAGTGATGCTTTGTGCGCAGACTGTAATCACAAGAGGAGCTATTTTTAGAACCCAAATCTATTTTTACTGCAGGCTGGAATCTGTCTATAAGAGAGAAGCCATTTCCTTGGTGAGACAGGGAAACGCTGCCATCTACTGGGGACGTCTCAGAAGGCAGCAGCATTCTGCTATTGTGCACTGTAATTAGTACATCTCCACTGCATATTGTTATATCTACATTTATCGCTATAGGGGATAAATGACAATGCATTAGGAGAAATATTTTAAAGTGCTTGCATTGGCTGCTGTATGTGGTGTTTATCAGGACTGGGGAGACTTAATGCAGATACTGATAGATGTTCTGTGCGTCTTCATTCCATGGACTGTGATGTCTTTGCAGATGGATGAATCGTCTAGGTCTGGCCGCCATTGGTTATACCCCGGATGAGAAGGACATCAGGCCTAATGAAGGTATGGTAAACTCATTAAATCAGCTTAGCTGCTACACACAAACTAAACCATTTAATGTAGAGTATACAACAGTGACTCAGTGTGCCTGGGTGTATGGTTATTTGTGCCTGTAGGTCTTTGTGAGCATGTGTATGTGTATGTGTGTGTATGTTGGTCTGTGTGTGCCTGTGTGTGTATATTTGTGTATGTGGGTCTGTGTGTGTGCCTGGGTGTGTGTGGGTGTGTATGTGTGTGTGTGCCTGTGTGTGTGTATATTTGTGTGTGTGTGTGTGTGTGTATATGTGTGTGTGTGTATATTTCTGTGTATGTATATTTGTGTGTGTATGTGTGTGTGTGTATATTTGCGTGTGTATGTGTGTGTGTCTCTATGTGCCTGTGTGTGTATGTGTGTGTGTCTGTATGTGCCTGTGTGTGTATATTTGTGTGTGTATGTGTGTGTGTCTGTATGTATGTGCCTGTGTGTGTATATTTGTGTGTGTGTGTCTGTGTGTGTGTGTGTGCCTGTGTGTATATTTGTGTATGTGTGTCTTTCACATAGGAGAGATTTGGAAAATAAGACAGTGAATGGTGTAACTGGTGGGAGATGAATGTGTTCTTCATCATTGCTGCTTTAATCATTTTTTACATTATTTTAATTGAACCGTATTCTGAGATAAGTGGATTCAGAAAAGAATGTTAGATTACATTGCACCGTGTATATTATGATATTAAACTCCTATATTAATTGTTTGGTGACAGAGACACTGGGAATAATCTGACCGTCGTTCTGTCATTAGCAGATTACTGGAGTGAGAGTGACCAGGATGATATTGATGGATCGATGACGTTAAAGCAGGAACATCCAACCACAGTGAGTGTCACCTGTCATCAATACTTATATAACGCAGGGCGACAGCCATAAGGGAGATCAGGTGATCAGCCGCCAAGACGAGAGATGTTCCAGACCGCTGCCTGTCTTTTTTTTCATTGAACCTAGTTAGACTGTAAGCTCCTGGGGACAGCAGCTTCCTGATATATTATGTGCCAAGGATTTATCCTATAAATAACAGCAACCGAACCTTCAGTTTCTTATCCTACATAATTGTCTGCACTTTACTAGAAAAATCATTGCATTATTATTATTATTACTATATTTTATTATTATCATCATAATATTATTATTATTATGATTATTATGATTATTATTATTATTATTATTATTATATTATTATTATTATTATTACTATATTTTTCTTATTATTATCATTATATTATTATTATTATTATTATATTATTATTATGATGATGATGATTATTATTATTATCATTATTACTATTATTATTTTTATTATTATTATTGTTATTATTATTATTGGACCTGATTCACACTTAAGAGTGGTTATTTTAGCCAATTAACCTACCAGTATGTTTTTGGCATGTGGGAGGAAACTGGAATACCCGGAGGAAACCCACACAGACACAGGGAGAACAAACACACTCCACACAGATAAGGCCTAGTCCGGGAATCAAACTCATGACCTCAGCACTGTGACACACAATGCAACTCACTGAGCCACCGTGCTGGGACTCATTACAACACCTGGAGAGGCACAGGTTGGTCAGGCCTTGCCCTAGGAGGTTAGGGTGATGATAGGTTGATGTCTGATAGCAGGGAAAAGCAACTTCAGTGACGTCTCTATTGTAGGGACGGTCTTTATTTATTCATTTGATGTATAAGTATGAAGATGATGATGGTTATTATTATTTTATTATTATGAAGATGATGATGGTTATTATTATTTTATTATTATGATGATGATTATTATTGTTATTATTACTAAGCCAACATCAATTCATTATGTTTCGGCCTCAGGAAAATAGTTTTTACTTACAATATTTATTTTTGCTTCCTGTCTGAGCCTGGGCAGCGTGACTGTAACACGTCTCCTATACCTATGTGTATATAATATCAATATCATTATTTCCCTTGCGTGCATAGCGCAGCTTGTGCTGTATCCGTATAAAGTGCTTCATAACTAGCGCGATCGCACGCCTGTAAGTCCAATCCTTACGCACACACAGAGCTGACCCGAGATTTTACCCTACCTTATATGTAACGCACCCGCCACCAGAGGCTGTTACTGCGCCAATGATGCTGCGTTCCAATGTGTAAGTGGCCTCACACGTCGGCCATTGCGTGCTTACGTATTCGGCATGTGTAGGATTGTGTATGCGCATGTGTATGTGCCCCGTCCGGTATTTGTATCATTTGGGACATTATTGTGTCCTACAACCAAATCCATGTCTGTTTTTCATCGTCTTCCAGGTGAATTCTTCCAGCCCGTTTCCTGAGCAGAAACATGGCCGACACTTTTCCAGCGAATCCACTTACTCCCATTCCTCTGCAGAAGAGTCCAGGCCGGACGCCCCCGGTAGCACCCACTCCTCCGGCTGCCGGCCCACCTACAGAGAGAGGCGCTCCTGGCAAGACCTAATAGAAACCCCTCTGACCAGTTCCGGCCTGCACTTCCTCCAGACCGTCCCTCCCGACGCGGATTATGTAGCCGGACGGAGCGGGATGTCCCCGGAAAGGAGGAGACAGGCCACGCTACCGGTCCAAAGGCGCCATAACCACGAAAGAGACGGCCCCTTCCCTCTGGCAGAGTGCCCCAGGGGTCATGCGGCCCATGCCAGGACAGAGAAGCAGCGTAGCCAAAGCTTGCCGAGGAACAGGGACGGCAGAGGAAAGTCCCGCAAGAACGCCGCGCTGCCGGAGGAGAAGCCGGAGGAGAAGCCGGAGGTGGAGTTTCTGAAGAGGAAAACCAGCAATTCCAGCAAAGAAGGTGCCCCCCGGGAGGGCGGTTCAGGGGCATTTCTACTGTTACTGTGGCGTTTCCCGCATTTGTGGCGGTCGCTGTATTTACTAGAAGCCATCTTGGTATCACATTAATTTAGCTGATTTTAGGATTGACAGTGCTAAGTTATCATTGTCTGGCAGGTTAAACGGCGCTCAGCAGTCATTGCTCAGGAGCCACTGACTGCTGCGCACTGTCTAATCTGCCAGACACTGACTGCTGAGCACTGCCTTATCTGCCAGCCACTGACTGCTGAGCACTGTCTAATCTGCCAGACACTGACTGCTGAGCACTGTCTAATCTGCCAGACACTGACTGCTGAGCACTGTCTAATCTGCCAGACACTGACTGCTGAGCACTGTCTAATCTGCCAGACACTGACTGCTGAGCACTGTCTAATCTGCCAGACACTGACTGCTGAGCACTGTCTAATCTGCCAGACACTGACTGCTGAGCACTGTCTAATCTGCCAGACACTGACTGCTGAGCACTGTCTAATCTGCCAGACACTGACTGCTGAGCACTGTCTAATCTGCCAGACACTGACTGCTGAGCACTGTCTAATCTGCCAGACACTGACTGCTGAGCACTGTCTAATCTGCCAGACACTGACTGCTGAGCACTGTCTAATCTGCCAGACACTGACTGCTGAGCACTGTCTAATCTGCCAGACACTGACTGCTGAGCACTGTCTAATCTGCCAGACACTGACTGCTGAGCACTGTCTAATCTGCCAGACACTGACTGCTGAGCACTGTCTAATCTGCCAGACACTGACTGCTGAGCACTGTCTAATCTGCCAGACACTGACTGCTGAGCACTGTCTAATCTGCCAGACACTGACTGCTGAGCACTGTCTAATCTGCCAGACACTGACTGCTGAGCACTGTCTAATCTGCCAGACACTGACTGCTGAGCACTGTCTAATCTGCCAGACACTGACTGCTGAGCACTGTCTAATCTGCCAGACACTGACTGCTGAGCACTGTCTAATCTGCCAGACACTGACTGCTGAGCACTGTCTAATCTGCCAGACACTGACTGCTGAGCACTGTCTAATCTGCCAGACACTGACTGCTGAGCACTGTCTAATCTGCCAGACACTGACTGCTGAGCACTGTCTAATCTGCCAGACACTGACTGCTGAGCACTGTCTAATCTGCCAGACACTGACTGCTGAGCACTGTCTAATCTGCCAGACACTGACTGCTGAGCACTGTCTAATCTGCCAGACACTGACTGCTGAGCACTGTCTAATCTGCCAGACACTGACTGCTGAGCACTGTCTAATCTGCCAGACACTGACTGCTGAGCACTGTCTAATCTGCCAGACACTGACTGCTGAGCACTGTCTAATCTGCCAGACACTGACTGCTGAGCACTGTCTAATCTGCCAGACACTGACTGCTGAGCACTGTCTAATCTGCCAGACACTGACTGCTGAGCACTGTCTAATCTGCCAGACACTGACTGCTGAGCACTGTCTAATCTGCCAGACACTGACTGCTGAGCACTGTCTAATCTGCCAGACACTGACTGCTGAGCACTGTCTAATCTGCCAGACACTGACTGCTGAGCACTGTCTAATCTGCCAGACACTGACTGCTGAGCACTGTCTAATCTGCCAGACACTGACTGCTGAGCACTGTCTAATCTGCCAGACACTGACTGCTGAGCACTGTCTAATCTGCCAGACACTGACTGCTGAGCACTGTCTAATCTGCCAGACACTGACTGCTGAGCACTGTCTAATCTGCCAGACACTGACTGCTGAGCACTGTCTAATCTGCCAGACACTGACTGCTGAGCACTGTCTAATCTGCCAGACACTGACTGCTGAGCACTGTCTAATCTGCCAGACACTGACTGCTGAGCACTGTCTAATCTGCCAGACACTGACTGCTGAGCACTGTCTAATCTGCCAGACACTGACTGCTGAGCACTGTCTAATCTGCCAGACACTGACTGCTGAGCACTGTCTAATCTGCCAGACACTGACTGCTGAGCACTGTCTAATCTGCCAGACACTGACTGCTGAGCACTGTCTAATCTGCCAGACACTGACTGCTGAGCACTGTCTAATCTGCCAGACACTGACTGCTGAGCACTGTCTAATCTGCCAGACACTGACTGCTGAGCACTGTCTAATCTGCCAGACACTGACTGCTGAGCACTGTCTAATCTGCCAGACACTGACTGCTGAGCACTGTCTAATCTGCCAGACACTGACTGCTGAGCACTGTCTAATCTGCCAGACACTGACTGCTGAGCACTGTCTAATCTGCCAGACACTGACTGCTGAGCACTGTCTAATCTGCCAGACACTGACTGCTGAGCACTGTCTAATCTGCCAGACACTGACTGCTGAGCACTGTCTAATCTGCCAGACACTGACTGCTGAGCACTGTCTAATCTGCCAGACACTGACTGCTGAGCACTGTCTAATCTGCCAGACACTGACTGCTGAGCACTGTCTAATCTGCCAGACACTGACTGCTGAGCACTGTCTAATCTGCCAGACACTGACTGCTGAGCACTGTCTAATCTGCCAGACACTGACTGCTGAGCACTGTCTAATCTGCCAGACACTGACTGCTGAGCACTGTCTAATCTGCCAGACACTGACTGCTGAGCACTGTCTAATCTGCCAGACACTGACTGCTGAGCACTGTCTAATCTGCCAGACACTGACTGCTGAGCACTGTCTAATCTGCCAGACACTGACTGCTGAGCACTGTCTAATCTGCCAGACACTGACTGCTGAGCACTGTCTAATCTGCCAGACACTGACTGCTGAGCACTGTCTAATCTGCCAGACACTGACTGCTGAGCACTGTCTAATCTGCCAGACACTGACTGCTGAGCACTGTCTAATCTGCCAGACACTGACTGCTGAGCACTGTCTAATCTGCCAGACACTGACTGCTGAGCACTGTCTAATCTGCCAGACACTGACTGCTGAGCACTGTCTAATCTGCCAGACACTGACTGCTGAGCACTGTCTAATCTGCCAGACACTGACTGCTGAGCACTGTCTAATCTGCCAGACACTGACTGCTGAGCACTGTCTAATCTGCCAGACACTGACTGCTGAGCACTGTCTAATCTGCCAGACACTGACTGCTGAGCACTGTCTAATCTGCCAGACACTGACTGCTGAGCACTGTCTAATCTGCCAGACACTGACTGCTGAGCACTGTCTAATCTGCCAGACACTGACTGCTGAGCACTGTCTAATCTGCCAGACACTGACTGCTGAGCACTGTCTAATCTGCCAGACACTGACTGCTGAGCACTGTCTAATCTGCCAGACACTGACTGCTGAGCACTGTCTAATCTGCCAGACACTGACTGCTGAGCACTGTCTAATCTGCCAGACACTGACTGCTGAGCACTGTCTAATCTGCCAGACACTGACTGCTGAGCACTGTCTAATCTGCCAGACACTGACTGCTGAGCACTGTCTAATCTGCCAGACACTGACTGCTGAGCACTGTCTAATCTGCCAGACACTGACTGCTGAGCACTGTCTAATCTGCCAGACACTGACTGCTGAGCACTGTCTAATCTGCCAGACACTGACTGCTGAGCACTGTCTAATCTGCCAGACACTGACTGCTGAGCACTGTCTAATCTGCCAGACACTGACTGCTGAGCACTGTCTAATCTGCCAGACACTGACTGCTGAGCACTGTCTAATCTGCCAGACACTGACTGCTGAGCACTGTCTAATCTGCCAGACACTGACTGCTGAGCACTGTCTAATCTGCCAGACACTGACTGCTGAGCACTGTCTAATCTGCCAGACACTGACTGCTGAGCACTGTCTAATCTGCCAGACACTGACTGCTGAGCACTGTCTAATCTGCCAGACACTGACTGCTGAGCACTGTCTAATCTGCCAGACACTGACTGCTGAGCACTGTCTAATCTGCCAGACACTGACTGCTGAGCACTGTCTAATCTGCCAGACACTGACTGCTGAGCACTGTCTAATCTGCCAGACACTGACTGCTGAGCACTGTCTAATCTGCCAGACACTGACTGCTGAGCACTGTCTAATCTGCCAGACACTGACTGCTGAGCACTGTCTAATCTGCCAGACACTGACTGCTGAGCACTGTCTAATCTGCCAGACACTGACTGCTGAGCACTGTCTAATCTGCCAGACACTGACTGCTGAGCACTGTCTAATCTGCCAGACACTGACTGCTGAGCACTGTCTAATCTGCCAGACACTGACTGCTGAGCACTGTCTAATCTGCCAGACACTGACTGCTGAGCACTGTCTAATCTGCCAGACACTGACTGCTGAGCACTGTCTAATCTGCCAGACACTGACTGCTGAGCACTGTCTAATCTGCCAGACACTGACTGCTGAGCACTGTCTAATCTGCCAGACACTGACTGCTGAGCACTGTCTAATCTGCCAGACACTGACTGCTGAGCACTGTCTAATCTGCCAGACACTGACTGCTGAGCACTGTCTAATCTGCCAGACACTGACTGCTGAGCACTGTCTAATCTGCCAGACACTGACTGCTGAGCACTGTCTAATCTGCCAGACACTGACTGCTGAGCACTGTCTAATCTGCCAGACACTGACTGCTGAGCACTGTCTAATCTGCCAGACACTGACTGCTGAGCACTGTCTAATCTGCCAGACACTGACTGCTGAGCACTGTCTAATCTGCCAGACACTGACTGCTGAGCACTGTCTAATCTGCCAGACACTGACTGCTGAGCACTGTCTAATCTGCCAGACACTGACTGCTGAGCACTGTCTAATCTGCCAGACACTGACTGCTGAGCACTGTCTAATCTGCCAGACACTGACTGCTGAGCACTGTCTAATCTGCCAGACACTGACTGCTGAGCACTGTCTAATCTGCCAGACACTGACTGCTGAGCACTGTCTAATCTGCCAGACACTGACTGCTGAGCACTGTCTAATCTGCCAGACACTGACTGCTGAGCACTGTCTAATCTGCCAGACACTGACTGCTGAGCACTGTCTAATCTGCCAGACACTGACTGCTGAGCACTGTCTAATCTGCCAGACACTGACTGCTGAGCACTGTCTAATCTGCCAGACACTGACTGCTGAGCACTGTCTAATCTGCCAGACACTGACTGCTGAGCACTGTCTAATCTGCCAGACACTGACTGCTGAGCACTGTCTAATCTGCCAGACACTGACTGCTGAGCACTGTCTAATCTGCCAGACACTGACTGCTGAGCACTGTCTAATCTGCCAGACACTGACTGCTGAGCACTGTCTAATCTGCCAGACACTGACTGCTGAGCACTGTCTAATCTGCCAGACACTGACTGCTGAGCACTGTCTAATCTGCCAGACACTGACTGCTGAGCACTGTCTAATCTGCCAGACACTGACTGCTGAGCACTGTCTAATCTGCCAGACACTGACTGCTGAGCACTGTCTAATCTGCCAGACACTGACTGCTGAGCACTGTCTAATCTGCCAGACACTGACTGCTGAGCACTGTCTAATCTGCCAGACACTGACTGCTGAGCACTGTCTAATCTGCCAGACACTGACTGCTGAGCACTGTCTAATCTGCCAGACACTGACTGCTGAGCACTGTCTAATCTGCCAGACACTGACTGCTGAGCACTGTCTAATCTGCCAGACACTGACTGCTGAGCACTGTCTAATCTGCCAGACACTGACTGCTGAGCACTGTCTAATCTGCCAGACACTGACTGCTGAGCACTGTCTAATCTGCCAGACACTGACTGCTGAGCACTGTCTAATCTGCCAGACACTGACTGCTGAGCACTGTCTAATCTGCCAGACACTGACTGCTGAGCACTGTCTAATCTGCCAGACACTGACTGCTGAGCACTGTCTAATCTGCCAGACACTGACTGCTGAGCACTGTCTAATCTGCCAGACACTGACTGCTGAGCACTGTCTAATCTGCCAGACACTGACTGCTGAGCACTGTCTAATCTGCCAGACACTGACTGCTGAGCACTGTCTAATCTGCCAGACACTGACTGCTGAGCACTGTCTAATCTGCCAGACACTGACTGCTGAGCACTGTCTAATCTGCCAGACACTGACTGCTGAGCACTGTCTAATCTGCCAGACACTGACTGCTGAGCACTGTCTAATCTGCCAGACACTGACTGCTGAGCACTGTCTAATCTGCCAGACACTGACTGCTGAGCACTGTCTAATCTGCCAGACACTGACTGCTGAGCACTGTCTAATCTGCCAGACACTGACTGCTGAGCACTGTCTAATCTGCCAGACACTGACTGCTGAGCACTGTCTAATCTGCCAGACACTGACTGCTGAGCACTGTCTAATCTGCCAGACACTGACTGCTGAGCACTGTCTAATCTGCCAGACACTGACTGCTGAGCACTGTCTAATCTGCCAGACACTGACTGCTGAGCACTGTCTAATCTGCCAGACACTGACTGCTGAGCACTGTCTAATCTGCCAGACACTGACTGCTGAGCACTGTCTAATCTGCCAGACACTGACTGCTGAGCACTGTCTAATCTGCCAGACACTGACTGCTGAGCACTGTCTAATCTGCCAGACACTGACTGCTGAGCACTGTCTAATCTGCCAGACACTGACTGCTGAGCACTGTCTAATCTGCCAGACACTGACTGCTGAGCACTGTCTAATCTGCCAGACACTGACTGCTGAGCACTGTCTAATCTGCCAGACACTGACTGCTGAGCACTGTCTAATCTGCCAGACACTGACTGCTGAGCACTGTCTAATCTGCCAGACACTGACTGCTGAGCACTGTCTAATCTGCCAGACACTGACTGCTGAGCACTGTCTAATCTGCCAGACACTGACTGCTGAGCACTGTCTAATCTGCCAGACACTGACTGCTGAGCACTGTCTAATCTGCCAGACACTGACTGCTGAGCACTGTCTAATCTGCCAGACACTGACTGCTGAGCACTGTCTAATCTGCCAGACACTGACTGCTGAGCACTGTCTAATCTGCCAGACACTGACTGCTGAGCACTGTCTAATCTGCCAGACACTGACTGCTGAGCACTGTCTAATCTGCCAGACACTGACTGCTGAGCACTGTCTAATCTGCCAGACACTGACTGCTGAGCACTGTCTAATCTGCCAGACACTGACTGCTGAGCACTGTCTAATCTGCCAGACACTGACTGCTGAGCACTGTCTAATCTGCCAGACACTGACTGCTGAGCACTGTCTAATCTGCCAGACACTGACTGCTGAGCACTGTCTAATCTGCCAGACACTGACTGCTGAGCACTGTCTAATCTGCCAGACACTGACTGCTGAGCACTGTCTAATCTGCCAGACACTGACTGCTGAGCACTGTCTAATCTGCCAGACACTGACTGCTGAGCACTGTCTAATCTGCCAGACACTGACTGCTGAGCACTGTCTAATCTGCCAGACACTGACTGCTGAGCACTGTCTAATCTGCCAGACACTGACTGCTGAGCACTGTCTAATCTGCCAGACACTGACTGCTGAGCACTGTCTAATCTGCCAGACACTGACTGCTGAGCACTGTCTAATCTGCCAGACACTGACTGCTGAGCACTGTCTAATCTGCCAGACACTGACTGCTGAGCACTGTCTAATCTGCCAGACACTGACTGCTGAGCACTGTCTAATCTGCCAGACACTGACTGCTGAGCACTGTCTAATCTGCCAGACACTGACTGCTGAGCACTGTCTAATCTGCCAGACACTGACTGCTGAGCACTGTCTAATCTGCCAGACACTGACTGCTGAGCACTGTCTAATCTGCCAGACACTGACTGCTGAGCACTGTCTAATCTGCCAGACACTGACTGCTGAGCACTGTCTAATCTGCCAGACACTGACTGCTGAGCACTGTCTAATCTGCCAGACACTGACTGCTGAGCACTGTCTAATCTGCCAGACACTGACTGCTGAGCACTGTCTAATCTGCCAGACACTGACTGCTGAGCACTGTCTAATCTGCCAGACACTGACTGCTGAGCACTGTCTAATCTGCCAGACACTGACTGCTGAGCACTGTCTAATCTGCCAGACACTGACTGCTGAGCACTGTCTAATCTGCCAGACACTGACTGCTGAGCACTGTCTAATCTGCCAGACACTGACTGCTGAGCACTGTCTAATCTGCCAGACACTGACTGCTGAGCACTGTCTAATCTGCCAGACACTGACTGCTGAGCACTGTCTAATCTGCCAGACACTGACTGCTGAGCACTGTCTAATCTGCCAGACACTGACTGCTGAGCACTGTCTAATCTGCCAGACACTGACTGCTGAGCACTGTCTAATCTGCCAGACACTGACTGCTGAGCACTGTCTAATCTGCCAGACACTGACTGCTGAGCACTGTCTAATCTGCCAGACACTGACTGCTGAGCACTGTCTAATCTGCCAGACACTGACTGCTGAGCACTGTCTAATCTGCCAGACACTGACTGCTGAGCACTGTCTAATCTGCCAGACACTGACTGCTGAGCACTGTCTAATCTGCCAGACACTGACTGCTGAGCACTGTCTAATCTGCCAGACACTGACTGCTGAGCACTGTCTAATCTGCCAGACACTGACTGCTGAGCACTGTCTAATCTGCCAGACACTGACTGCTGAGCACTGTCTAATCTGCCAGACACTGACTGCTGAGCACTGTCTAACCTCTGACAGGCGCCATTTATATTATATTATATTATATTATATCCAGCATGGGATTACATCAGGGCTGAGCGTTCCTCTGACAGGCGCTGGTTTTGTGTCCGGAGTAATGTGAGACTCTTCCTCCAGACAGCACGAGAGAGAATCGCTGCAGCACCGACGGCCTCCAGGAGCTGTACAAGACCCTGGAACACGCCAGCCTATCAGCATTCGGGGAGCAGCGGCCTTCAACCAAGCAGGAATTCCGGAGATCCTTCATAAAGCGCTGCAACGACCCCGTGATTAACGACAAGCTGCACCGCATCCGAGTCCTGAAAAGCACTTTAAAAGTGAGTTATCCGATAACGTCATTATTCTCCACCGATCTTTTCTCATAGATCCATAAAATGTCATCACACGCGTTCCTGGCGACCTCACGGCCTGACCCAGAGCAGAGCGTACAGCCAATGGCGGAGCGGATCTCTGCGTCCCTTCCCACTGCGCAGATCCAGAGAAAATGCTCTGCAATTATAGCGATCTAAGCGCAAATCACTGCACAGCCGCCTGCGTTCCGCGTGTCGCGGGAGGGAGGAGGCGGCGGGCAGTGTACAGTAAGGGGGCGCTCACGTAACTCGACGCAATTCACATTAAATGCAGACTTACAGCAAAACCTTTGCACCGATCGCTTGCCTAAGACGCGACGCGGCGTCCGGTCTGAACCGCCAGCTGATTGGTGACTGTGTCATTGCTCCAAATAAGCTGAAAACTGATAGAGCCGTATTCAGAGATCCGTTTCTTTAAAGTACGCAAATATACGCACGGCCATTGCAAGGCCACACCCCTGACACTCCCCTCACACGGACGGGTTGGCGGAGACTTCTGATTGCTTCAACCCACCCGTATCTTTAAGTGTGTAGTTCAGAGCGTATAATAATTCCGTCCGTGCGTATCTAACTAGCCGAGCGCTCACCACACCCTCAAATGGTCATTTAAATGCCCCTCCGGATCTTACACGCCCCTCCGTACGGATCCTTCCACGTGCGATTCACAAGCACGTGCCTACTAAATCAACGTAGATTGCATAAATCTAGTTACTACACATGCGCAGCTCATCGGATCGTAAAAATACGCACAGAACTTCCCGAAAAAACGGATCTCTGAATACGGTCCATAATTAGTATTAGAGCCGGGACATATTTCTCTGCTCCCAAAAGCGAGAGGCTTCAGCATTGGAAGCTGGTGAATTAGGGTTAGGCTGTGGGGTATGGAAGGTTAGGCTGTGGGGCATGCAGGGTTAGGTTGTGGGGCTTGGAGGGGTAGATTGCGGGGTATGGAGGGTTAGATTGCGGGGCATGGAGGGTTAGGTTGCGGGGTATGGAGGGTTAGGCTGCAGTATAAAAACCGTCATACAGAACGGTTGCGCATAATCGTGTTTTTTTAACTGCATTTCAGGCAAAAGAAGGGGATTTGTCCGTCATAAACTGTCTCCTGAACGACCCAGCTCTGACGTCCAAGAAATTCAGAGACTGGAAGCAAAATAACATTGAGTTTTTCATGGATATTTGTGAGTATAGCGGAACGCTGAAACCTCAGAACGGTGCCTCTGAACTCGCCACACCGGCGCCCCAGATCACGCACACGCACTCATTCATCGAAACGCACGTCTGACCGGCATTGGCGCCAGGCTGCCGCCGCACACTCAGCCCTGGAGGAAGCACTGTCTTTTTACTGTATAAAATGTAAACAAATCGGAACTGTAAATAGATTGGATAAGAAATTAGCGCCACAGGATGCCTACGACATTGCATGAACAAGCCAGTATTATTATTATTATTATTATTATTATTATTTGGTCAAATCGTTTACTTTGCTGTTTGTTTCAGGATCTGCAACAATTAAAAAAACAAACAAATTTCATGTATTATAACGGAGATTCTGTGCAGCCGTTACCTACACCCAGAGGAGCCATTACATTGACTGAATTGATATTCACGAGGAAATAACGTTATCGCCGTGGTTACGCCTCTACAACCGTCTTCATGTGGTTAGGTTATAGGAGGGGACGGGGCATGTACAAGCCTCGAGGGCATAGAAGGGGTGGCCTAATGCTAGACACGCCCAGATTGTGATGCAGCCACACCCCTAAGGTGACACCATCGTATATTCCTTTGATTGGTTGTGATCTGATTACTATGGAGACACTAATACAGGCCCGGCCATGCTGTGCCACTGCAGGTGTTCTAAAACTACAACTCCCAGCATGCTTTGTCAGGTATCAGCTATGCCTAAGCTGTTAAAGCATCCTGGGAAATGTAGTTTCACAACATCTTGAGAGCCAGAATTTGGCCAGGCCTGCACTGGAGGTTGCATCTAAGCACAGTCCACAATATGGCTGCCCGCATTGTGTGTAGGTGACTGCTGCACTTCATTTTCTCCACGCATTTTATATATTTAGATCTTCAGGCGCTGTCTGTATAGGACACTGCATCTCTTTATATAAAATGATAGGTAGAAGGTGCAATACTATGATCTTCTTGCCTACGTAGCAGATACAAGAGCATTCTGGTCGCTGTTACCCATTATACAGCAGAGAATTATAGGTTCCAGGCTTATCAGAAATGGCTCAGCCCCTTAGTGCCTTAACATGTATATTCTGCATCCTGCTAACAACGGTTTCCTTGTATGAGAGAGCTTGGGACACTCACCCTCGGCCAGGGCAGCTCCAGGACTCACCTGTTTATGGGATGCTTCAACCTAAGGCGGCTTGCAGTCAACTCCAGAGTTCCCGGGATCGAGGCGGACTTTTCTTAACGATAGTAGTCATTGCAGGATGATCGCTCTATCCACTGTGATTCTAGTGCCATTAGCCTGTGACTTACGTCAGATGCCCTTGTTAGTCTACAGACTGAATGCGAAATGCGTTGGTGTCATTTCCCAGTGAAACGCGTGACTAAGAAGACACAATGAACGAGGTGAAAAAATCCAATACGTACAATAACAGTGAGCGCTGTTCACTTGGTTCTTCCGACAAATGTATTGCTGGTCGCTGGTCATTCAGGTTTGTCTCTTGTTTTCTGTAAGCTCTCTGTGGCAAGTCACATGCCTGACATCACAATTGTCACAAAGCGGTGTCATGCACTATGTAACATGTATGTCTGTGTTCACACGTGATGCAGTATAGACATCGCATTGAACGTCGTGTGTCAGGGTGGAGAATAGGAAAAGCGTTTTCATTTATCTCACGCCGAAAATTATAGAGAGGAAAATGTACCAAACAGCAGAGAAGTGATAGAGACGCCATGACGGGCAGCGCGGAGGGGGTTCAGGGCTGATGGAGATTGGTTTTGTGCAAATCAGGTGCGTAGAAAATAGTGCACACGACAGCCGGAGACGCGCGGTGTTTAGCGATCGTATTGGCGATGTTGGAATTCTTACATTGCGCTAAGAACGTTAGGGTTGTATACGCAGCACTTGTGACCGATCCATAGTTTCATGGTGGTAATTACGCTGACAGTGGGCCCGATCCGGAGGTTAGCGCTAACCGGCAGCCGTTGTGCGTTTGAAAAAGTAGTTCATGATCTGAAAGCGCTCACGACAGCGTCCAATGGACGTCTTTTTAATTACTATATGAATCGGAGGATTCACCCTGCACAATACGCCGCACCCAATTCTGTCACTTTGCAACGTGTTCCATTGTCACATCCTAACACCAGGGAAGAAATAGATCACAGAAGGTCACTGTCTGGACTCACACATGACCTGAGGCCGGTGCAAATATTTGAATGTAAACAGCCCTTTGTTACGCCTGTGATTGGCTCTGCATCGGGTGCACTTACTGTGCATGGATTATGTCCCTCCACACCTTCCCTCCCTCAACACTCCCCCCAGAACGCAAACCGCCACCGCTCTGATCTGCATTGTCCGTGACTGCGCTCCCTCCAGTTCCGAGCATGCGCAGTAGAAAGGTCATGCCAGCGAGCGTATGATCTGATCTGCATTGTCCGTGACTGCGCTCCCTCCAGTTCCGAGCATTTTCTCTGTAAATGCCATTTTCTAGGCCTGAAGTTGCACAAATCAGTTTCCGCTCTTTCTCAGCGCATCCCATTGTGTATTAGAAAAATGTTTACGTCGAGCCCAAAATGTATTATGTTTACTGAGAGACAAAGGGCCTGATCCAGACCTACGCTCATGAAACGTCGTGTGTCGCGTATATACGCCAGCGTACCTCCGATGCCCTCCCCTCCGTCATACTTAGCTTTGCTTTTTTACACCCAGCAAACCCCACCCTAACTTTTCAGATCGTAACCGTGGGCGTAAATACGCTACGCACATGAGCATATCATGAGCCCCGTGCATGCGCAGTAAGTACAAGTGTCCGCTTTTACGCATATGATCGTCGTAAAAACGCACCCAAGCGTAGGTCTGGATCAGGTCCAAAGAGTGGAAATATTGATTTTCTTTTGCCGCCAGACGCATTTTACACGATATCCACCTTTATTCCGGGGTCTTCCTTACACACAGAACATGTCGCTAATTCCGCACAGGGCCACCTGCGTCCAGCGCTTTACACCTTATGATTAATACAATGTCCGCTCCGCTGCCTCTGAATGAAGGTGACCATGTGACCGATACGGAAGAGATTTAGAGCTAAACTTACTAACCTAAATCATAGGTTTTGCTTTAACAACCAATCAGATCTTAGCTATCGTTTATCTTTTGCGCCTGATGAATAAGAGCTAGAAGCGGATTGGCTGCCACAGGCGACATTGCCACGGGCGACATTGCCACTTTGATTGTTAGAAGTTTCAGTAAATTTTACCGCCAACCAGAGTGAAGTTACGGCCAATGCATCCAACCATATGGACGGTGTAAAGACCTTTATATAAGGGATAAGACAAAGCACAGTGTAAGGAGATCTGCTGACTATATGAAGAGATAGAGCATTATATATAATATATGTCCTTATAGTACTGGACGTTGCAAGGAACCTCTCACAAATATTTATAATGCTTTAGAACATCACAGTTTAGACAGTTTAGACCCCTTTATATAATAGATTTGATATCTCAGGTTATCCGAGAACTAATCACGCGAATGTCCCTTGTTACCTGGGGCTGTTCCACGTCCCTGCTCTTTGTGCCCCCTCTGTACAGGTGCAGGTAGCCATTGGCTACTCTAAGCCTCCTATAAACGCATAGGATCATATTCATGATAAGCCTTCTCTCTGGCTGGCCACAAATGTATTTTTACGTTCAATAACCAAAACCGCTGAGCTGTTTCCTGTCTGCACCCCCCGGGACAGGTCACTGTGATTATTACGCTGTCCCGTTCATCTCTCCATTGCTATCCAAATACTTGGTCCCGCTGTAGGTGGGACGAGTCACTGTGATTACTTTGCTCCTTAGAGGGGATGACTCCTGGTAGCTCTTGCTGCGATTAGTGTGTTGTTGATTAGCGCTGAACTTAAAAGCCTCATTGTAAATTAACAATTGTTTGTAGACGGATTCACTGGGGCCGGAGCGACCCGAGTCCTAGATTAGGATGTAGTGCGG
>WWET01009353.1:6839-20717 GCA_011038615.1 Limnodynastes dumerilii
ATTCTTTGCATGCAGGGATATATCTTTGAATTGCTTACTGCACACAGATACTGACCAGCTTTACTATGACACTGTTATTTAGACTTGGGATGGGAAACATCACCTCTCAACACTAGTACTGTTTGCAACAGATGAAATATGACTCCCCTGCAATCAACATGGTTTAGCCCAGGTGTGACTTTAAGTTCTTATTTTAAGAATATTCTTAAGTGTGAATCAGGTCCTGTGTCACTATATGTAAAATGTTTGGGGAAACTTGCTCCCTTGTTATGGTAACTTCCATGTGGTGGGAATCCTCTTTTATGCCTGTCTTGCAAACAAGCCAATGAAGCCACGCCCTTTTTATGGCACCCACGACGCCACACACCCTTTTCAAGTTAATGTTTTTTTCTTTTTTTTTCTTTTTTATTAACCTTTTTGGGGATGTTTCTGGGCTACCAGAATCCCTCCATGGGTGACCCACTGGGTTATTGACAGTCTATCTGTAATCTTTCTTACTTTGTGTAGCTCCAGCAATAGCATGTGAGCGCTGTTTCTTCAGCGGGATTGGGCTGAATGGTGAGTGCAGGGGGGGTGATTGTCCCATAGCAGCTGCACCCCTTGCACCCACTATAGCTGCACCCCTGATATCACTCATCTCAGGCATTTTATGTTCAGTCTGCATCTATGCTCAGCCCTCGTAATTGGCTGATCACAGTCATGCGATACTTCCTGTCACAGACAGGAAGCAGGAAATACAAGGCTCGAAAGATCCAAATCTTTTGTGAAAATGGTGTTTTGTCTCGATTACAGATCCGAATGTGGTGGGAGGAACCGAGGCATGGCTCGATTCAAAGTTTGAATGTGTCGGATTTCACAGAATCCGAACTGCTTATCTCTAATAACAATAATAATATTATTATTATTATTATTAATAATAATAATTATAATAATATTAATAATAAAAACAATTGGGAATTACATTTTCAGAATGAACAGAACTGAAACAATAGTGAAATCATTCTGCTATGTGTTGTGGTAGGGATTATAATGCTTACATGTAAATAATTTATTTGAGATTTATTATTATTTTTATTATTATTGTTTATTTATAAGGCACCACAAGCTATCCGCAGCACCATACAAAATACAACAAAATGCAATACAGACATACAGGGTAAGGATATTTTTTATTTTTCAGTTGTATAACAAGAGTAAGCAAGCAGTCGGCCCTAGCCCTAAACCCTTAGTCTAACACTGCTACAGGAGTCTGTGTCTACACTGCTGATACAAGCCGCCGACCAGCTGCTTAGCTTCACGTACGTGTCTCCTCAGACTGACAGTTTAAGGATACACAGACCCATCAGTACCTACAAAATCCTAAAGGAACATTCCCACCCCCTCCACGGACTAACTACCTCCCCATACACACATATATTGCCCCCACAATAGACTCACTATTGGCTTATCCCACCCCCTCACTATCCTGTATAAACCACTATACTTCTATTACACCTCCAGATCAGGCCTGTGCGCTATCAGTCTTTTACTAATTTTTTCTTGCTTCAATGATTACAAGATAAATATCTTGTATTCACTGAGGCTGTAGTCACAGAAACGGGCATGTTGGGATTTGTGTTTTTCTTATTAATCTCAATGTCCACAATTTAAATGTAGTTTATTTCTGACCAGATTAGAAATGCAGGGGTCAGCAGGGTGGGAACACATTATGACAAAGCAAAAAGTACAGTACATTGGGTGTTACTTTGCAGAACTGACTATAAATTAAGATTAGAGTCTCGAAAGCACAGCAGCTTTTTTCTTCTAATTTACAACCGGAGCAGCTACTCACTCTCACAGACAACATGGTTAACTGGACAGCTGAAGAGAAGGCCATCATCAACAATACATGGGCAAAAGTAAATGTTGCCAGCGATGGCACTGAAGCCCTGACCAGGTTATTAGAACAAAGCGCATTACCTAGTATTATTATTCTAGTTTATAAAGTTACTTTCTAGACTTTGTAACATTTAAGTAATTATTTCATGAACATAGTTATGTACATAGTTAAATCTTGAAATGTATTGTGGTATTTATATTACTACTTCATATATGAACAAATACTTTCTTTAAATAATATATGCTAGTATTCAAAGCAGTATTATTCTAATATGTGAATAGGCTGCTGGTTGTGTACCCCTGGACCCAGAGATATTTCAGCTCATTCGGGAACCTGAACAATGCCACCGCTATTGCTGGAAATGCCAAGGTCCAGGCTCATGGCAAGAAGGTTCTGACTGCTGTTGGCAATGCCATCCAACACCTCGATGATATTAAGAATTACCTGGCTCCCCTCAGCAAACAGCATGCCCTGGAGCTCCATGTTGATCCTGAAAACTTCAAGGTAAGTTCAATTATCTACTGTCCTGCACAGAAGCTATGTCTGTAAAACACATGTAAAGCCATTGCTGTTCAATAATTATGTTCTGGAGTTTAACAAATGTGTTGTTCATTACAAGTCTGATAAAACTGAACACAGTGATTATAAATATTATTGCTTTTTTTTTAGCTATTTCATAACACCTGTGTAGTTAAAACATACATGTTCTACAGTTGCACAGATAACACTAAGGGCAGATTTAAAATATTCTTGTAGAAGAGATGGTTTGGTGACCCACATTGAACCCTTCTCTTTTCTTGATTTATCCCACCTTATTCAGTGTAAAAGTCTTCCCCCTTTTTCCTCACTCACTAGTCTCCATATTCTCTCCCCACATGTTCTCTTCAGCCCCTTTCCCTCTATCACAAACCGCGGCAGACGCCGCACTTACCTGTGCCCTGGTTCCCTGTCTGTACCATTCTCCCGGCGCACGGGTCCTCGCAGCCGTCGGAGACTGTCACTGAAACAGTGACATGTAAAGCCATGTCGTACATAAGTGCTTAACCCAACCCATGCTGTACAATTTAAATTCCTCCCTTCGCCCACAATGAGTATATTCGGTTTGTGTAAGGATGTCACGCCCTATCATAAGGAGTTATGTACAAGTTACATACAATCTGAGTTACAATGAGTAAAAGCCAGATTTAAGCATGTTGCATGCGTAAATTGGTTGTAGTTATTAATTCTGGATCAGGCTCAATATGTGTAAATGTAAAGATAGTTGAAATTTTGTAACATTAAATATATTTTATTTTCAGCGTCTTCTGGAAGTTCTGGTGATTGTCTTGGCTGAAAAACTGGGAGCTGCCTTCACACCTCAAGTCCAGGCTGTCTGGGAGAAATTTACTGCTGTTCTGGTGGCTGCTCTGAGTCACGGATACAACTAAATCAATATTTTACCTAGAACAGTCAACATCTTTAACACTGTCAGTCACTGTCATGTATAATGGCCATTAAAGAATCCACTGTCCAGAAATAATTTTAGTCTCCTTTTTTGTTGTGACTTTACATAATTGTGATATAAATTTTCTTTTAAGAGTGTAATAATCTTATGAATATAGAAAGTCTATTGTCTAATAAAGCAAAGAAGATACTTGGTGGAGTTGGCTAAGAAGACAAAGTGATATATTTTGTGTTGGGCAGATGTGTGCTCAGTATGCCGTCTCCTTCACTTGTTTAGTGTCCCTCCACACAGTCCTCTGGTTTTGGCTGCTCCAGATTGAGCACCCTTATGACATCAATATTAAGCTGTTAGTAACGTCTACGCAGGTGTAGCCTGTTCATACCATTACAGTCTGTTTATAAATCGCTGTGTTTCTTACATTTGGTGATATTACAGTGTACACATTAATGCAATTACAGCAAGTTGCTCCTCAGATTGAGTAAGAGACCTGTCCTGCGAAATACTAATAGTTCCTGTGTATGTAATCATTATCCTGCTGTACTGCTGCGTATCCAGTCACTAAATAAACTGGCTACTATCACTGTGAAGGTATTAAACACCTTAAGACTGAGTCAGGTGTCCAGGACTAGAATTAACACCTACCCAGCTTAACCGCTAGTGCATCCAAATAAACAAACTTGGTTGCAAAAAAAAGGACACATCCGAGCCCTTAAGTTTATTGTTACATATTTTCAACAATAATAACAATAAACAATAATAACAATAATGAACCATAACATAGGTGTTAAAGTATAACCACAGGGATGGTGACGGATGAAAGCATTGCAGGACAGTTAAGCTATGTCAAACCTAATTTCTAAATAGTGGGGACATTTACCTTCCCATTCTACCAGCGCCCGGTAAACCTAAAGTGGGGGCATATTACCACCCCACTTGCATAGGGGGCCGCGATAACAGCCTGCATAACGTGACAGCCACTACCAATTAACCTGCTGGACCTGGGCCCACCTATGAAATGGGGTGTGGGTTCCCGCTTAGAACTAGGGCCGTTTTCTTCCAGCCAGTTTCGATTTCGATTGGGATTTCGATTGCATATGCCTCGATGAGGCATAGCAATTGATCCACGGAGCACCAAGCTTTACATGCTCCAAAAGGTAAGGGAAAAAAGTACCCAAATCCTTCCCCTAATTCTAACCCTAAACCCTCCCCTCTCATCTAAACCTAACCTTCCCTTCCCCGCAGCCTGACCCTAACCCACCATCTCCTGCAGCCTGACCCTAACCCTCCCTCTTCCACAGCCTGACCCTAACCTTTCAACTATAATACTGTTTGCAAAAGATGAAATTTGACTCCCCTGAAATCAACATGGTTTTGCCCAGGTGTACTTTTCCTCTCTTTTATTTTCAATCTCTGAATTAGGGCCTATGTGCGTGTGCAAAAGGAGTGGTCTTTCATGTGCTTAGAGAGATGTGTGGATACAGAATATCGGTTATCACATCCCCTCTGGTGCTGCATTTTGATATATGAATGCAGTCAGGATCTTGTCCTTAATTTTAGAATATAATATGAATAATATAAAACAAACACTTCTTATCTGATGAGTTTTGCTTGATACACTTATATAACTGTGCTAATAAGTTTGTATGTTTGCCAGTTTTACACAAAATACACTTCATTATGCCCTCTGGATATTGTTTTGTTATATGTACTCCTCTACTGTGGAGTATTTTAGAGTTTGGTCCAGGACGTCCAGACACATACATCTAGAGAATGAATAACTTACACAATTTTTGCAGTCTGCAATAATTCTTCAATGACACACTGGGGCTAATCTAGAGTATGGAGAAACTACCCCAAAAACAGCAAATCTGCAGCTGGACAATCCATGTTACATTTTCTTGAATGCAGGGAATGTAATGGCTGATTTAAATTATTGCACACAAATACTAAACAGCTGTATTTTTTAACTCTAATTTGTTGGGATATGACATATCACTCTGTAACCACATTTTAAATGTTTCTCCCCTGCAGTTCAAAACTATTTTAACAAGGTGCATATTTGCTCCTTTTTTCTGCTGTTACTTCCAACTCTGGATCAGACGCACTGTAAGTAAAGAACTGCTTAAGCCCAGCAGCCGTTGTTAAGAAATTTAAGATAAGGGGTTGTTTTTTATGTTTTCTAGGTCCAAAAGATGTTTGGGTTCAGTACTGCATTGAGTTCAGACTCAGTGCATCACCCTAAAGCCTGGCTAATCATGTAGTAATAATAATAATTAGAGATGAGCACCCGTGGTTTTGGTTTTTCTTCAAAATCTTCGTTGTGTTTTAGTTTTGGCTTTGGCAAAAAAAAAAAAAAAAAAAGGAAATGTTTTGGTTTTGGATCTATTTTTTGCTGCTAAAAAATGCTAAAATCAAGTAATTTTGATGTATTTTTGCTCCTAAAGCATTATTAATAAGAATAACATTCATTTCCAGCCATTGCTAGCCAGCTCACAAGATTGAGGGTGTTTGGTACATGTTACCATATATCATATCATATATCCCAACATTCGAGAATTTGAAAGAGGGACAAAATTTGGCGGCCTGGTAGAGGGGGTGTGTGTCTTGTACCATTCATAGGGCGTGTCTGGGAAAGTGTGTGTGTCTTACATCGCCCAGACCAGCGGGTCTAGTGCCTGCAACTTTTATTTGACAACCATCCAGATGTCTGCCTCTTATTATTAAGCCTGCCATCCATATATCTCCCCTTTATTATTTGTCCAGGATTCATATGTCCAGCCTCCATATCTGCCCCTTATTATTATTATTAATTATTATTATTATTATTATTATTATTATTATTATTATTAAGCCTCCATATGTCTCATCCCTGTTTATTTGTCTAGTCTCCATGTTTGCCCCCTTATTATTATGTCCAGCCTCCATATCTGCCTTTATATTATTTATCCAGCCTCCATGTCTTCCCCTTATTATTATGTCCAGCCTCCATATCTGCCCCTTATAACGTCCAGCCTCCATATCTGCCCCTTGTAATGTCCAGCCCCCACGTCTGCCCCTTGTAATGTCCAGCCTCCACGTCTGCCCCTTGTAATGTCCAGCCTCCATTGTCTGCCCTCATATCCAGCCTCCATTGTCTGCCCCTTATATCCAGCCTTCATTGTCTGTCCCTTATTTACATCCTCCATTCTCTGCCCCTTATTTCCAGCCTCCATTGTCTGCCCCTTATTTCTAGCCTCCATTGTCTGCCCCTTATTTCCAGCCTCCATTGTCTGCCCCCTATTTCCAGCCTCTTCTCTTACTTATCTTTGATGATTGCTCTTCCGCTCCCTCTCGCTGACGCTCCCTAGTCCGATCTGCTGCGGTCACGTGGTGTATTACTTGTAATACAGGGCTCGTATGGGATCACCCTTGCCTATGTGCATGACTACTGTCTGTGTGTGATACTGATGGATACATGGACCCCTCAGACTCATGTAAAATGTTTGGGGAAACTCGCACCCTTGTTATGGTAACTTCCCTGTGGTGGAAATCCTCTTTTATGCCTGTCTAGCAAACAAGCCAATAAAGCCACGCCTATTTTATGGCACCCTTGAAGCCCTTTTCAAGTTAATGGGTTTTTTTCTTTCTTTTTTATTAAATAATCATTTTGGGGGTGTTTCCGGGCTACCAGAATCCATTGACAGTCTAGCTGTGATCTTTCTTACCTTGTGTAGCTCCATGTGAGGACTGTTTCTTCAGCGGGGTTGCAGGGGAGCTGCTAATACGGTTGATTGAATGAGAGGTGAGTGCAGGGGGGGGTGATTGGCCCATAGCAGCTGCACCCCTAGCACCCACTATAGTTGCACCCCTGATATCACTCATCCCAGGCATTCTGTTCAGTTTTTCCACTCTGCTCAATAAAGTTGTAGCAAAAAAAAATCTCTACAAGTCTGCCTTTATGCTCAGCCCCTGTGATTGGCTGATCACAGTCATGTGATACTTCCTGTCACAGACAGGAAGCAGGAAATGCAAAACTCAAAAGATCAGAATTTTTAGTGAAAATGCTGTTTTTCCTCAATTACAGATCCAAATTTGGTGGGAGGAACCGAGGCCTAAAATTCGAATGTGTCGGATTTCACAGAATCCGAACCGCTTATCTCTAATAATAATAATAATAATAATAATAATAATAATAATAATAAAAACAATTGGGAATTACAGTTTCAGAATGAACAGAACTGAAACAATAGGGAAATCATTCTGCTATGGGTTGTAGTAGGGATTATAATGCTTACATGTATATAATTTTTTTGAGTTTTATTTTAATTTTTATCATTATTGTTTATTTATAAGGCACCACAAGGTATCCGCAGCAGCATTTAAAATAAAACAAAATGCAGTACAGACATACTTTTTTTTATTTTTCTTCATCTCCAATGAAAGTACACAATACTTTGCTTAAAAATATTAATCATACATAAAAAGAAAAGTCATTTAAAAAAAAAAAAGAATCATTAAAATGTTTTTAAAAAAAGTTTAAAATCAGCAAATGTTAAGTTTTCCTAATACACACTATCATATATAATCAAGACAATGATTACAAGATAAATATCTTGTATTCGCTGGGGCTGTAGTCACAGAAACAGGCATGCTGGGATTTGTGTTTTCCTTTTAATATCAATGTCCACAATTTAAATGGAGAATTTTTTTGACCAAATTAAAAATGTAGGGGTCAGCAGGGTGGGAACTCATTATGACAAACCAAAAAGTACAGTACATTGGGTGTTACTTAGCAGTACTGACTATAAATTAAGGTTAAAGTCTCAAAAGCACAGCAGCCTTTTTCTTCTCATTTACAAGCCTGAGCAGCTACTCACTCTCAAAGACAACATGGTTAACTGGACAGCTGAAGAGAAGGCCATCATCAACAACACATGGGCAAAGGTCAATGTTGCCAGCGATGGCACTGAAGCCCTGACCAGGTTATTAGAACAAAGCGCATTACCTAGAATTGTTATTCTAGTTTATAAAATAACTTTTTAGACTTTGTAACATTTAAGTAATTATTTCATGAACATAGGTATGTACATAGTTAAATCTTGAAATGTATTGTGGTATTTATATTACTACTTCATATATGAACAAATACCTTCTTTAAATAATATATGCTAGTATTCAAAGCAATATTCTTCTAATATGTGAATAGGCTGCTGGTTGTGTACCCCTGGACCCAGAGATATTTCAGCTCATTCGGGAACCTGAATAATGCCACCACTATTGCTGGAAATGCCAAGGTCCAGGCTCATGGCAAGAAGATTCTGACTGCTATTGGCTATGCCATCCAACACCTCGATGATATCAAGAATTACCTGGCTCCCCTCAGCAAACAGCATGCCCTGGAGCTCCATGTTGATCCTGAAAACTTCAAGGTAAGCTCAATTATCTACTGTCCTGCATAGAAGCTATGTCTGTAAATCACATGTAAAGCCATTTTTGAAGTACAGGGCAACGATAACACTAAGGGCAGGGAAGGTATGGTATGAAGGGATAATTTAATGATTAACATGAAACCCTTCTTTTTTTTCTTGATGTGATCCCCCCTTATTCAATGTGAAATCCCCCCTTTTCCCCCACCCACTAGTCTCTCCATATTCTTTCCAAACATATTCTCTTCAGCCCTTTTTCCTGCTGTAGAACTCTATAATATAAAGCACTGTTGTGGAGGGAAAATAGAGACCTATTATAAGGAATAATATGAACAGAATATGAATGAGAGATAATGAGATTTTTTTATGGGGCAACTATTCTGTATGATAAATCCCTTTGTTAATCCACAATTCTGATCTAATTACCCCCATTTTTGGGATCTAAATTCCCCATACTTTCTACACACTACCCATAAGCCTTAACTTGCATGTTAATATCTGTCCTTGTTGGATGCATTCACTGTCTGCAACTTCTAGCAGAGAGATTTCTAGAAACATGACACAGACTGAACGCAGCCAACACAGACATTGCATGGTCTGCCGCAGCACAATGTTAACAGTTGCATCAACAGGCCTGGCAATTTCTGTGCCCATGGCAACACTGCTTTAAACATTGTGTTACTTTTGTGAAGATTTGGTGGAGCGGTGACACTCTATAATGTGTGCACTATTATATTCACCCATGTATTAACCTACCATGCTGCTAATTACAATTGGGCCTGATCCAGACTTAAGTTTGCTTTACATACATATACGTACCTAAATTATACACGACTAAGGATAATGCACTCCTCAAGGCACTCCACACGTATGTAACTTAACTGACTTGCACGTTCAGAACCCTACCTTAACTTTTCCTTGCATGTCTTTGTGCATATGTAAAGCCATGTCGTACATAAGTGCTTAACCCAACCCATGCTGTACAATTTAATTTCCTTTCTCCGCCCACAATGAGTATATTCGGTTTGTGTAAGGATGTCACGCCCTATCATAAGGAGTTATGTACAAGTTACATACAATCTGAGTTACAATGAGTAAAAGCCAGATTTAAGCATGTTGCATGCATAAATTGGTTGTAGTTATTAATTCTGGATCAGGCTCAATATGTGTAAATGTAAAGATAGTTGAAATTTTGTAACATTAAATATATTTTATTTTCAGCGTCTTCTGGAAGTTCTGGTGATTGTCTTGGCTGAAAAACTGGGAGCTGCCTTCACACCTCAAGTCCAGGCTGTCTGGGAGAAATTTACTGCTGTTCTGGTGGCTGCTCTGAGTCACGGATACAACTAAATCAATATTTTACCTAGAACAGTCAACATCTTTAACACTGTCAGCCACTGTCATGTTTAATGGCCATTAAAGAATCCACTGTCCAGAAATAATTTTAGTCTCCTTTTTTGTTGTGACTTTACATAATTGTGATATAAATTTTCTTTTAAGAGTGTAATAATCTTATGAATATAGAAAGTCTATTGTCTAATAAAGCAAAGAAGATACTTGGTGGAGTTGGCTAAGAAGACAAAGTGATATATTTTGTGTTGGGCAGATGTGTGCTCAGTATGCCGTCTCCTTCACTTGTTTAGTGTCCCTCCACACAGTCCTCTGGTTTTGGCTGCTCCAGATTGAGCACCCTTATGACATCAATATTAAGCTGTTAGTAACGTCTACGCAGGTGTAGCCTGTTCATACCATTACAGTCTGTTTATAAATCGCTGTGTTTCTTACATTTGGTGATATTACAGTGTACACATTAATGCAATTACAGCAAGTTGCTCCTCAGATTGAGTAAGAGACCTGTCCTGCGAAATACTAATAGTTCCTGTGTATGTAATCATTATCCTGCTGTACTGCTGCGTATCCAGTCACTAAATAAACTGGCTACTATCACTGTGAAGGTATTAAACACCTTAAGACTGAGTCAGGTGTCCAGGACTAGAATTAACACCTACCCAGCTTAACCGCTAGTGCATCCAAATAAACAAACTTGGTTGCAAAAAAAAGGACACATCCGAGCCCTTAAGTTTATTGTTACATATTTTCAACAATAATAACAATAAACAATAATAACAATAATATCTGCTGTTCTACATTACAGATCAGTTGCTTGGTGTATAGTAAGCTATTGTTCTCATACACATTACACAGCAGTTGCTTGGTGTATAGTAGTAATGTTACATCATACACATTACACACCAGTTGCTTGTGTATAGCAGTAACGTTTTTTTATGATAATTTTTATTTTATTTTTTTAAGTAATTTTCTTTGACAATTGGTGTGTAATTACTAGAATTCTAGAAGACAAAAATTGCACCAAAATAAAAAAACAAACTAAAAAGATACTGTTTGATGGGGCCTCTTTAAATTTTTTCACCTAGGGCCCTACAAAACCTAGTACTGCCTCTGTCACTAAGTGTTCTGCCTATACACTGAATCCCCAATTAAATATGTGATAACCCTGAGGATGGGCCGTTACTTATGGGCTACTGCTTTGGGCTTGCCCCCCAGTCTAAAATTTGCCAGCCAGCCCCTGCCAGTAAGTATCTCATTGATATACTTACAAGACAGACACATACTAGTGACCACCATACAAATATTACGTATGCAATAGAAACAACATCTTAATTACTGCCACACTTTACAGACTGCGTCTTAGCTACTGCCATACAATACACATTTTCTTGCCCCCGTATGCCTCCAGCCATCCTGTGTGTCCTTTATATGTCTGCAATCCATTTCTGCCCTTTATTTGTAGCTAGATATCCATTTCTGCGCACACATGTTTGCTCCATAAATATGCCCCAAACCTCTGACTCCTGGTCACTTGTATATGTGTCTACTCTCTATTTCTGCACCCTGCTTATGTGTCCAGCCTCCATTTCTGTCCATTCTGTGTGCCCAGCCATCCATTTTTATCCCCATGTATGTGCCCAGATGCTTATTTTTGCCACTAGCATATATGCCCAGCCATCCATTTCTGCCCTTGAATATCCAGCCTTCATTACCACCCCTTGTATATGTGACCAGCCATTATATATACGGCGGGCGTAGCTCTGGATTAGTGTAAATGTAAAGATAGTTGAAATTTTGTAACATTAAATATATTTTATATATTTATTTTCAGCGTCTTCTGGAAGTTCTGGTGATTGTCGTGGCTGAAAAACTGGGAGCTGCCTTCACACCTCAAGTCCAGGCTGCCTGGGAGAAATTCAGTGCTGTTCTGGTGGCTGCTCTGAGTCACAGATAAAACTAAATCAATAATTTACCTAGAACAGTCAACATCTTTAACACTTCAGTCACTGTCATGTTTAATGGCCATTAAAGAATCTACAGTCCAGAAATAATTTTAGTCTCCTTTTTTGTTGTGACTTTACATAATTGTGATATAAATACTAAATCTAATAATCTTATGAATATAGAAAGTCTATAGTAAGATAGATACTTGGTGGAGTTGGCTAAGAAGACAAAGTAAGATATTTTGTGTTGGGCAGATGTGTGCTCAGTATGCCGTCTCCTTCACTTGTTTAGTGTCCCTCCACACAATCCTCTGGTGTTGGCTGTTCCAGATTGAGCACCCTTATGACATCAGTACTAAGCTGTCAGTAAAGTCTATGCAGGTGTAGCCTGTTCATGCCATTACAGTCTGTTTATAAATCGCTGTGTTTCCTCACATTTGGTGATATTACAGTGTACACATTAAAGCCATTACAGCAAGTTGCTCTTCAGACTCAGAGACCTGTCCTGCGAAATACTGATAGTTCCTGTGTATGTAATCATTACCCTGCTGTACTGCTGCGTATCCAGTCACTAAATGAACTGGCTTCTATCACTGTAAAGGTATTAAACACCTTAAGGTTGAGTCAGTTGTCCAGGTCTAAAATTAACACCTACCCAGCATAACCGCTAGCGCATCCAAATAAACAGACTTGTTTTTTTTAAAAAAAGGACTCATCCGAGCCCTTACGTTTATTGTTACATATTTCAAACAATAACAACAATAAATAATAATAACAATAATGAACAATTACATAAGTGTTAAAGTATAACCACAGGCAATGTTGTTAAAGTATAACCTCAGGGGAGGAATGGGAATCGATAGACTCTACAGCAGTGTAAGTTTCATTAAACAACTTAACGATTGGTGCCATCCCAGGTGCTGGACGGGATGGTTCCGTTGTGCCCAAGACTCTGCTGGTAGACAGCATGGGCTGTGTAGACTCATCCATTGCCAATGATGATGCTGGCTCTGGGATCTGCCCGTGGGTAAGCGCCGACCTCTTCTGCATTTGTTATCACTCTGCTGCTCCATCTGAGAAGGAATTGGTACAGGGACTGGGTTAGCATCTGCAACGAGGGTTGTGGAGTGGGAAAGACAGAGCCCGGGCTGGCTGTTGGGGAAGCAAATAAAATTGGGAACACTGCACCCAGGATGCTGCCCCTTTGAACCTCCAGTGCGTCCTGCTGGAAGTGAGTCAGCTGCAGAGCTGCGCCACTAGAAGGGTGTATGCGCGCGCCAGCCGCGTGTGCTGCCAAATCAGGGGAGGAGGCCAGAGACCCAGAAAACCAAGCCGGCAAGCATGCAGACCGCACCGGATGGCCGTTTGCATAGTCATATCTGTAGCAGGGAGGAGACCCAGAAAGGGGCAGACCAGGCAGGCCAGCAGCTGGGTTGCAGCAGGAGGAAAGAGAGAGAGACAGTAAGGAGGTAAGAGAGAAGAGTAAAGTAAGGAAAGCTAAAGGCACAATTAACAGGCAACTGCAGAGCAGGTTGATACTTCACAGCACAGAGAAAGGTCCCGACGAAGAAGAAGGAGGAACCCAATGTTGAGTGGGCTTATAAGACCTCTGTGAATAATGCCCACCTCTCACTGCCAGGGCCGCAAAGAGGGCCCGGGTACAGCTAATTCTCCCCCCCCCATAGTTGACAAGTATAAATACATCTGTGCCACCACGAAGAGTCACAAATATGGGGTCACTCACCTCTTTCCTGCTTCTCACCTTTCTTCCTTTTTCTTCCTTCCTCCCATTTCTTTCCTTAGGTGCCTGACAGAGGACATGAAATTGTGACCGATATGTGTGTGTGTGTGTGTGTG
>WWET01009355.1:17601-28353 GCA_011038615.1 Limnodynastes dumerilii
GGGAGAAGGGGGGGGGGGGGGGGGAAAAAGGTAAGGGGAGGAGACCCCCAGGGGTGGCTATGAGGGTGATGTAGATCTGGAACACAGTAAGGGCTAGAAAACACAATTAGAGAAAACAGTTAGAAAAAACAATTAAGAGGCAATGTTTCATTGAGGCCCCTGGGGGCCACTGTGTCCAGTTGATGACTCCATCTGCTTTCCCTTTGCAGAAGAAGTCTGTCTCGGTCACCACCTCTTCTAGTAGGGGTCACACAGTCTATCACCATGTGTTTTAGATCCGAGATGGTGTGATGAGAGTTGAAGAAATGTCTAGCGACCGGTTGATCGCTTGTTTTGCCACGGAGTGCCGCATTGATTGCGGACCTGACCTATGAAATACGTTCTTTCAAAGTCCTTGAAGTCTTCCCCACATAAAGCAGGTGGCACGGGCACAAGATGACGTAGACCACGTATTTACTGGTACATGTGAGAACTTGATGGATTTTGTAAGATCTTTGAGTGGTGGGATGAAGGAACGAGTCTCCAGTTACCATGTGGCGACAGGTCGTGCACCCGGTGCACTTGTAGCACCCTGGGGCCCTTGTTAAAAAGGTTCCTGGAGTTGGAGCTGGGTCACTGGTAATTTCGTTTTTGCATAAAATGTCCTTTAAGTTCTTGCCCCTGGTGTGGCTGTGCAAGATGCTGCGGTTTTTGAAACCAGCCAGGCTAGGGTCAGTAGTGATGATGGGTAGAAGGGCCCTAGATGCTTTCTTGATAAAGAATGACAGATGGTTGTGCTGGTTGACCCAAACAAGCTTGTCCTCCAATTGTTTGCGTGGAACTGGATGTAGTGTTTGTTCCCTTGAAGTTTCATTGACTTTTTGCACCGCTAGGTCTAGTAATCTGTCACTGTACCCCCTTTGGGAGAACTTAGATTTCATGGTTTGTGTTTGTTGAATGGTGGACACTGGTTCACTGTTGATTCGTTTGATGCGTAAGAATTGTGAATACGGTAACCCTCTAATGGTAGAGGCCGGATGATGACTGGTGGCATGTAGCAGAGTGTTTCTGTCGGTGGGTTTGGTGTACAGTGAGGTACTCAGGGCCTGATTTTGTCTTTTAATGCAGACATCTAGATAATGAATTTCGGTGTGGCTGTAATCGTACGTAAACTTAATAGTTTCATCCATAGTGTTGATAGACGTCATGAGGTCGGTGAACTCTTCCGTGGTTTTTTTTTTTTTTTCTATCTCAATCTCTATATATATGTATGTCTATTTTTATCTCTATATATGTGTATGTCTATCTCGATCTCTAGCTCTACAAATGTGTATGTCTATGTCTATCTTGATCTCTATCTCTACCTCTAGATATGTGTATGTGTATATATTTCTCTATATATGTGTATTTCTATCTCTATCTTTGTGTATGTCTATCTCTATCTCTATATATGTGTAATTCTATCACGATCTCCATCTCTATTTATGTGTATGTCTATCTCGATCTCTATCTCTATATATGTGTATGTCTATCTTTATCTCTATATATGTGTATGTCTATATCTATCTATATATCTATATATGTGTATGTCTATCTCTATATATATGTGTATGTCTATCTCTGTCTCTATATATGTGTATGTCTATCTCGATCTCTATCGCTATATATGTGTATGTCTATCTCGATCTCGATCTTTATCTCTATATATGTGTATGTCTATCTCAATCTCTATCTCTATATGTGTATGTCTATCTTTATTTCTATCTCTATCTCTATATATGTGTATTTCTATCTCTATTTCTATATATGTCTATCTCTATCGCTATTTCTATATATATGTATGTCTATCTCTATCTCTATATATATATGTATGTCTATCTCAATCTCTATATGTGTTTTTCTATCTCTATCTCTGTCTCTATATATGTGTATGTCCATGTCAATCTCTATATCTATAAATGTGTATGTCTATCTCGGTCTCTATATCTTTGTCTATATATGTGTTTGTATCTATCTCTCTATATGTGTATGTCACTCTCTGTCTCTATCGCTATATATGTGTATGTCTAGTTCTATCACTATCTCTATCTCTATATATGTGTATATCTATCTTGATCTCTATATATGTGTATGTCTATATATATCCCTATCTCTATCTCTATATATGTTTATGTATTTGTGTATGTCTATCTATATCTCTATATATGTGTATGTCTATTTTTATTTCTATATATATGTATGTCTATCTGTATATCTATATATGTCTATGTCTATCTCTATCTCTATTTATATGTATATGTATCTCTCTCTCTATCTCTATATATGTGTATGTCTATCTCTATATATTTGTATATCTATCACTATATATTTGTATGTCTATCTCAATCTCTATCTCTATATATGTGTTTGTCTATCTCAATCTCTTTGTCTATATATGTGAATGTTTACCTCTATCTCTATATTTGTCTATCTTGATCTCTATCTCTACCTCTATATATGAGTATGTCTATATCATTCTCTATATATGTGTATTGGTATCTCAATCTCTATCTCTATCTCCATATATGTGTATGTCTATCTCAATCTCAATCTCTATCTATATATGTGTATGTCTATCTTTATTTCTATCTCTATCTCTATATATGTGTATATCTATCTTTATCTCTATATATGTGTATGTCTATCTTTAATTCTATATATATGTATGTCTATCTCTATCTCTATATATATGTATGTCTATCTCTATCTCTATATGTATTTTTCAATTTCTATCTCTGTCTCAATATATGTGTATGTCTATGTCAATCTCTATCTCTATATGTGTGTATGTCTATCTCGATCTCTATCTCTTTGTCTATATATGTGTACGTATCTATCTCTCTATATGTGTATGTCACTCTCTGTCTCTATCTCTATATATGTGTATGTCTATCTCTATCTCTATCTATGTGTATGTCTATCTCTTTATATGTGTATGTCTATCTCTATCTCTATATATGTGTATCTCTATTTCTATGTATGTGTATGTCTATCTCTTTCTCTATAAATGTGTATGTCTATCTATATCTCAATATATGTGTATTTCTATCTCTATCTCTATCTCTATATATCTATATGCCGATCTCTATCTCTATATATGTGTATGTCTATCTAGGCATGTGTCTGTGTCCTCTGAGCACCGCAGTTGGGTCGGGCGCGCGCTCTGGGGATTTCATTTAACGGTGTCCTCATTGCTGAGGAACAGCCAATCAGATTCTGGGGGCTGGACCCTGCTGTCCAATCAGAGGAAAGCATATCCTATATTAACACTGGCAGTGTCAGTTTAACACTGCCAGTTATAGAGTCTGTTTGCTCAGTTCTGTGATCTGCCCTCTATTGTGTGCCTAGTGCCTAGTGCCTTGTGCCTTGTGTTTTTGAGTGCCCAGTTTCTCTCCAGCCCAGTCCCTTTCCATATTACTCCTAGTGTCTCCTGCCCATCCTCTCTTGCTCCCTGGTGTTTATTCCAAACCGCGTTCCTTGCCTCTCCTGTGTGACTGCTCCAATCTCCCCCTCCGGGGGAGATCTCCTCTCATTCCGGTTGCGTGTAGTGATTGCCCTAGTCAGTCCTGTCCTGTCCAGGTTATCCTGCCTCCGTCCCGTTTTGTGTTATTTGTGGTTTGTCGCAGGTCAGCATCTGCTGACCTTGCCTCTTCCCGCTTTCTCTGCTCTGTCTACTTCTTCCGCTTCACCTCCATCTTGGTTTTCCCGTTCCTCTCCTACGAGTCCGGTTCAACGAGGCACGACCTGTTGTTGGGGCGCAGCCAAACCCATCCCCACCATCAGGGGCCCTGGTGAACACCACCCGATAACACAGACTCCGTGCCCCGGTAGCCGACTCGTAACATTATAACCGGCCGTCTTTGGGTGGCTAGTCATGGACTTCACCACTGCAGAAGCCATCAACACACTCATCACACAAGTTTCCAGCCTGGGGCAGATGGTTTAGTTCCTCACCGCCAAAGTTAATAATCAGGAAGAAGTCATTTCCGCCATGAGAGCTGCTGCTGCTCCTGCTCCCTCCGCTGCTCAGCCCGGGTCTCCACCCCTCGTTGCCACTGACATTAAAGTTAACCTCCCAGAAAATTTTGGGGGGGACAGGAGCCAGTTTAATTTATTTAAGGAAAACGGTAAATTATATTTCCAGCTGCTTCCCTCCACTTCCAGAAATGAAGTACAGAAGGTGGGACTGATCATTTTCCTGCTGCAGGGGGATCCTCAAGCATGGGCGTTCAGTTTACATCCAGAAGACCCTGTACGCCAGTCGGTCAATGCCTTTTTCGACTCCTTGGGGCTCCTGTATGAAGACCCGGATCGCATGGCAACCGCTGAAGCAAAACTCCGAGCACTTCACCAAGAGAGGAGGACGGCAGAAGAGTATTGCGCCGAGTTCCAGCGATGGGCAAATGACTGTGGATGGAACGATCCTGCGCTCCTTAGCCAGTTCCGGGTCGGATTATCGGAGCATGTTAAGGATGCTCTAGTCCAGTTTTCATCACCTCAGACTATGGATGAAAGGACTCAAGGAACGACAATTGGAGAGAGACTCAGCTCCCAACTCCTTTTCTACATACCTACCACAAGAGTCCACGCTGCCTCCTGATGAACCCATGCAGATTGGGTCATATCGTCTGCACAAGAAGGAGGAAAAGGCCAGACTGCGGAATTTGGGGCTTTGCCTATACTGCGGTTGTAAAGCCCATAGGGCGGACTCCTGCCTTAACAAGCGTTCCCAGCTGGGAAAAGATTAACCCAGCCCAACAGTGAGGAAGTTCAGCTTGGTGGTCATCTTATTTCCTCAAAAAACTCCATGTTAGTTCCAGCCCGGCTGCTTGTTAGGAACCACTATTACCATCTCACCGCGTTCGTGGACAGTGGCGCTGCAGGAAATTTCCTGGAAATCGACCTCGCTGCTGACCTAGGAATTCAGACAAGAGACCTGAGTCCTCCCATATCCGCAGTTGGGCTTGATGGTTCCCCCCTGTCAGTAAGCCCCATCCAGAAGATTACTGTGCCAGTCAATCTAGTCATCGGAATCTGTCACTCTGAATCACTTGAATTCTTTGTTATCCACTGTCCGTCTGTTCGTCTAGTACTTGGACACCCGTGGTTACAGAGACATAACCCTTAGAGTGACTGGTCTAGAGGGGAAATTCTTCGGTGGGACAAACTCCCATCTGGGTTACTCAGGCAACTCTATCTTCTTTACCCTCGAAGTACACAGAGTTTGCTGATGTCTTCTCCAAGCAAGCCTCATAAATCTTGCCTCCTCACAGATCCTATGACTGCGGTATCGACCTGGTCCCTGAAGCCAAGCTTCCTAAAGGGCAGGCTCTTTACCTTAACTCGCCCGGAATCAGCAGCTAAGGACGACTATATTAAAGAAAATCTGCAGAAGTGGTTTATTCGTCCCTCTAAATCTCCTGTAGGAGCGGGGTTCTTCTTTGTTAACAAGAAAGACGGTTCTCTCAGGCCATGCATCGACTATCGTGCATTGAACCGTATCACTGTTCAGAACACCTACCCTTTGTCCCTAATTGCTAATTTGTTTAACCAGCATAAGGATGCAGTCATCTATACTAAGATTGATCTCCGAGGAGCCTATAACTTAATACACATACGGGAGGGAGACGAATGGAAGACGACCTTCAACAATCATTCAGGTCATTGGGGTAGATCCAGAACTACGTTTGCAATACGTTTACACGCGTAGCGTATTTACGCGTGCATACCTTCTATACACTCCCCTTGTCACACCTCTTGAATGTACGTATTTTGTCCAAGATACTTTTGGGCAACACGTATTTACGCAGCTATGCACGCCCATAACTGTACACTTTAAATACAAACCCCCGCCTACATAACGTATCTCAGACGTATTTTTGTGAAACGTAAAATTGGCACGCCCACACCTAACTATTTACGTGACACATACGTTCACATTTACGCTACGTTATGGTGTGTATTTTCTATGGTGCGCATGCAAAGTACTTACTAGAAGGCGATTTTACGTCACTGCCACGCGTAAATTCGCTCACAAGCGTTGTTCTGGATCTGGGCCATTATGAGTACTTAATCATGCCCTTCTGCCTGTGCAATGCACCCGCGGTTTTTCAGGATTTTATTAAAGATGTTCTCAGACACTTTCTAGGGAAATTTGTCATTGTTTACCTTGATGATATCCTGATTTTCTCTCCCTCCCAAGAACAACATAATTTTCATGTCAAACTCATTCTGAACAAACTACGTGAAAAAAAGCTATGCGCCAAACTCGAAAAGTGCGAGTTCGAGGTCACTCAGGTCACGTTTTTGGGATATATCATTTCTCCCAGGGGCTTCGCCATGGACCCCAAAAAGATCAAGGTCATCCTGGAATGGGAACAACCTTCAGACCTCAAAGCCATTCAACGTTTTCTCGGATTCTCAAATTACTACAGAGGCTTTGTCCAGTCTTTTGCTACCTTAACTGCTCCTATTTCAGCCCTCAACAGGAAAAAGCAGATCCTAGCAATTGGACTGATCACGCTCTTAGGGCTTTTAACACTCTATAGAAGCTTTTCACCACAGCTCCTATCCTCAGACATCCGAATCCAGACTTACCTTTTCTCATTGAAGTGGATGCCTCAGAGGTTGGAGCAGGAGCAGTCCTCTCACAGAAAGACCCACAGGATGTAAAGTTATACCCGTGTGCATACTTCTCCAAACAATTCTCAGCTGCAGAAAAAATTATGATGTCGGCAATCGGGAGTTCTTGGCGATCAAAATGGCTTTCGAAGAGTGGAGACACTGGCTGGAGGATTCGGTCCATACCATCACGGTCCTCACCGACCACAAAAATCTCGCCTATATTGAGTTGGCCAAGCACCTAAATCTTCGTCAGGCCCGCTGGGCCTATTCTTTACCCGTTTTAATTTCCTAATCACATACAGACCGGGATCCTTTAATCGCAGGGCTGATGCTCTCTCTCGATCTTTTCTTCCTGAAGATGGACCCTCAGCCCCTCCGTTACCTATTGTCCCCTCCATTATCGCTGTACTCACCCAAGATTTACAGTCTCAGCTACTGGCAGCCCATTGTCTGGCCCCCAGACAGGTTAATAGAGGCCCCCCTGTTTGTTCCCAAACACCTTAGGAAGATGTTCCTTGAAGAAAACCATTCTTGCAGATCCGCTGGCCACCTTGGGATCCAAAAGACCATGAATCTCCTCTCCCGGTCAGTTTGGTGGCCTGCAAAGACACAAGATGTGAAAGAATTCATCAACTCCTGCACCCTCTGTTCTAGAAGCAAGACTCTTAGGTTCCTTCCTATCAGACCTCTTCTGCCTCTTTCTATTTCTCGCCGTAGTTGGACCAATCTATTGATGAATTTTATTACGGATCTTCCACAGTCCCAGGGTTTCACTTCTATCTGGGTGGTAGTAGATAGATTCAGCAAGATGGCTCACTTTATTCCTTTATGGGGCCTACCCAATGCTCAGACCTTGTCCACCCTTTTTGTGAAACACATCGTCAGACTTCATGGCTTACCAGAAGAAATTGTGTCTGACAGAGGCTCACAGTTTGTAACGACCTTTTGGAGATCTTTTTGTAAAACCTTAGGTATGAAGGTTATCCTCTGGTTATCATCCTCAGTCTAATGACAGACTGAGAGAGTCAATCAGTCTCTGGAGCAATTCTTACGTTGTTATGCCACTTAATACCAAGACACTTGGTCTGAAGATATCCTTTGGGCAGAGTTTGCTTACAACAATGCCAGTCATTCCTCCACTGCGGTCTCTTCCTTTTTCTGTAATTATGGGTTCAACCCCAGGGCGAACTCCTTAACTTCTACTACTACCACCACCAACCCTGGGACTAGGATGACGGTTAAGAGGTTAAAGTCCATCTGGAGAGAGGTTAATCATTTCCTCCATCGTACAGCCATCAGGACCAAGGACAAGGAAGATCTACACCGATCCAGGTGTTCTTTCAGGGTCGGAGATAGAGTGTGGTTATCCACCAGGAACATCAAGCTCAAACAACCCTCTAGGAAGCTGGGGCCACGGTATATCGGCCCATTCTCTATTATTCAGAAAATAAACCCAGTGGCTTTCAGACTAAATCTCCCACGGACCCTTAAAATCCCTAATTCCTTTCATCCCTCCCTCCTTAAACCATGGAAAAATTCCAGAAGATTTGGCAGATCAGTCGTCTCTAAACCTGGACCAGTGATGGTGGAGAATCAGAAAGAATATGAGGTGGAAGATATCCTGGACTCCAAAAAAGTCCAGAATCAAATCCATTACCTAGTCCATTGGAAGGGTTACGGACCAGAGGAGAGATCCTGGGTACCTGCCAAAAATCTCCATGCCCAGAAATGAAAATAAAAATTCCACAAGAAATTCCCAGGTAAACCAGGTCAAAGGGGTCCTCTAACCCCTCGTCAAGGGGGTGGTACTGTTACATGCCGCCGCACCATTCGGTCTGGCATGTAACTCGCTTACCTTCCAGCGTTTGCAGCATCTCCGTTGCGTGCCCGTTCAGGCACGTGTCTGTGTCGTCTGAGCGCCGCAGTCTGGTCGGGCGCGAGCTCTGGGGAATTCATTTAACGGTGTCCTCGTTGCTGAGTAACAGCCAATCAGATTCTGGGGGCTGGATCCTGCTGTCCAATCAGAGGACAGCAGATCCTATATTAACACTAGCAGTGTTCCCCTCCGGGGGAGATACCCTCTCTTATTCCGGTTGCGTGTAGTGATTGCCCTAGTCAGTCCCGTCAGTCCTGTCCTGTCCGGTTTTTCCTTTCTTTCTGTCTTTTACATGGGTTACTTCTACTGAGAATTGAGAAATAATTTGGACTCCTTGCCTCTTTCATTTTTATTTATTTATATATATTTTAATGCTATTTAAACAGCGCTATTCAAAACGATTATTTATTCTTTTATCTATATCTGTGTATATCTATCTCTATCTCTATATATGTGTATGTCTATCTCTATATATGTGTATGTCTATCTCTATCTCTATATATGTGTATGTCTATCTCAATCTCTATCTCTATATTTGTGTATGTCTATATCTGTATCTTTCTACATGTAATGTCTGTCTCTATCTCTATATATGTGTATGTATCTATCTCTATATATGTGTATATCACTCTCTATCTCTATATATATGTGTATGTCTCTATATATGTGTATGTCTATCTCTATCTCTATATATTTGTATTGCTATCTCGATCTCAATCTCTATATATGTGTATGTCTATCTCGATCTCTATCTCTATATATGTGTATTTCTATCTCTATATATGTGTATGTCCATCTCATTCTCTATCTCTATATATGTGTATGTCTATCTCGATCTCCATATATGTATATGTCTATATCGATCTCTATCTCTATATATGTGTAAGTCTATTTCGATCTCTAGCTCTATATATGTGTATGTCTGTCTCGATCTCTATCTCTATATATGTGTATGTCTATCTCGATCTCTAGCTCTATATATGTGTATGTAAATGTCCATTTCTATCTCTGTGTATGTGTATCTTTATCTCTATCTCTGTGTATGTCTATCTCTATCTCTATATATGTCTATCTCTATCCCTATCGCTGTGTATGTCTGTCTCTGTCTAAATCTCTATCTCTATATATGTGTATGTCTATCTCTATCACTATCTCTATATATGTGTATGTCTATCTCTATATATGTGTATGTCTATCTCTACTTCTATATATGTGTATGTCTGTCTCTATCTCTATATATGTGTATATCTAGCTCTATCTCTATATATATGTATGTCTATCTTTATCTCTATATATGTGTATGTCTATCTCAATCTCTCTCTCTATATTTGTGTATGTCTATATATGTATCTTCATATATGTATATATCTGTCTCTATCTCTATCTATGTGTATGTCTATCTATCTCTATATACGTGTATGTCTATCTCTATTTCTATATATGTGTATGTCTGTCTCTATCTCTATATATGTGTATGATTATCTCTATATATTTGTATGTCTATCCCTATCTCTTTATGTGTATGTCTATCTCTTTCTCTATATATGTGTATGTCTATCTCTATCTCTATATATGTGTATGTGTATGTCTATCTCTATCTCTATATATGTGTATGTCTATCTCATTCTCTATCTCTATATATGTGTATGTCTACCTTGATCTCCATATATGTATATGTCTATCTCGATCTCTATCTCTATATATGTGTATGTCTATCTCGATCTCTATCTCTATATATGTGTATGTTTCTCTCTATCTCTATACATGTGTATGTCTATCTCTATCTCTATATAAGTGTATGTATGTATGTATGTATGTATGTCTATCTCTATCTCTATCTATATATATATATATGTGTATGTCTATCTCTATCTCTATATATGTGTAAGTCTATGTCTTTCTCTATTTCTATATATGTGTATGTCTATCTCTATCTATGTGTATGTCTATTTCTATCTCTATATATGTGTATGTCTAACTATATCTCTATATATGTGTATGTCTATCTCTATCTCTTTATATGTGTATGTCTATCTCTATATATGTGTATGTCTCTATATATATGTGTATGTCTATCTCTATCTGTATCTATATATTTGCATGTCTGTCTCTATTTCTATCACTGTCTATATATATGTGCATATCTATCTCATTCTCTATCTCTATATATGTGTATGTCTACCTTGATCTCCATATATGTATATGTCTATCTCAATCTCTATCTCTATATATGT
>WWET01009356.1:0-14668 GCA_011038615.1 Limnodynastes dumerilii
ATAAAACAAAAAACAAGCAGGGCAGGCACATGAAAAGTCGAGCACACATGAATCTTAACAGCAAGTTATCTTGTTTTGTACCTAAAACAATTTAACATATATTTACAAGGACATATGGAATTGTGCATGTGAACATGCCAGACAAGCTATATAATGAAAAGCATTTGTGAAAATCATTTAACTTGCTTAAAGATTTCCTTCTAAGGTGTTATTGTTTAAAGATTCAGGACATCTTACCATGTTCTCTGTTCTTCTGAATTTTATGTCTCCAATTATTTTAAACTATATTTCTAATGAAAAGTTCTAATGAAAAGTTGTATTAAATCCGCAGCACCCCAAAATAGTTTTTTGCATGTTTTCTTCATAAATGTAATTTATAAATATATTTATAAATATTTTATATTTATCTTTTTTAAGTTGAGCCATTATTATTACTCTGTCATATTTATTGTGGTTCTTCCTATTTCCTTACTGGAGCAGTGACTAAACATGGCTTGTTAAAAGTGATTATTAGTCTTACACAGATACCTGCTAAGCAAAGATGTGATCACATTTGAGACTAACACAGTTTAAACAAGCTTGGGATAAATATAAGGATATCCTAAATCTCAAACTAAATTGAAGGTAAATAGGGTCTAGGGTCTAGAGTTTTAAATAAACAACTGGGCAGACTGGATGGATCATGTGGCTCTTATCTTCCGTCACTTTCTATGTTTTAAATGTACTAATAAAGAATTGTTAAATTTTTGCAGCTTTCTATTACTTTTCTCAGTAACAACCACAATGCTGTCGTCTTAGGTATAACCGGTATAGAGTGCATTAGCTGGAACTCCACTAATACATGTAATTACATACACTGTGCTCCTTAAATGTCCAAATGAACAGAATTGTTACAGTAAATTGGGGCTTTTAGCATTGGCTTTGAAAATGTCCCTTCCAGTTTCTGTTTTTATTAATGTACTGTGTGAATTTGAAATTGAACTGGAAAGTCTACTGGGTCACAATAAAAATACAGTCGGGAACATTCTATGAGTGCTATTTGTAATACAGACAAATCTAATGATGTTTTAGGGTCTGGAATGCATTTGCAAATGTATAACTGACTGTTCCTGACCATACCATTTTCCATGTGAAGAAAAAACCTTGTTCACATCATACTGTGATATAACTTTTGCATATGATCTACAGATAATATATATTGCCTTTTCTTATAATTTATTAATTAAAATAATAATGTTTTGCTTGATTGCTTTATTTACTGCTTATAGAAGCACAACACAATTTTTTTTTATAGTTTTAACATTAACATTTCTGTTTATTAGATAAAGATGGAGCATGTACTATGGGACATTATCTAGTATTAAATGACAATTATGTGACCAATGATTAATTTTTGTGTGACATGAAAGGTTTGTGGTGACACTCTAGGTAGGTACTAGTGTTATATTAATACAAACGTACCTAGCATCGTACGGAGCTTAGTTCCGTACGATGCTATTTTAGAAGAAATGGGCTATGCTTGACCACTGCCCGCTAAGGTGGGCTGGGGGAAGCATGGTAACGGTACAGTGTGGGAGGGGTATCCCACACTCATGCAGATCAGCGGTCGTATGGACCGCTGATCTGTACACTTTAGTTAAGGCAGGTTTATGGCAGCATAAGCTGCCATAAAGCCTGCACGAGAGAGGGGAGTGATAGGGGTTCACTCGGAAAGCATGAAAGAGTTTTGAAAGACAGTATGGGACAATGGAGGTTATTTAGAGCAGCCTTAAAAATAAAGCTATTGCCTATTTACCAATGGATGCAATGATATAATACTGAGACAGTAGGAAGAGATACACCCCTGTGCAAGATAAATAAATACCTCCACTACAATCCCGACACTGCATATTAAGCTGTGCACACACCAGAAATTATACAATAAATGGGATTATTTCCTGGAAGAAGGGTGCCTGATATTGTTGCCACACATTACTTGCTTCTCTGATCAATAATCGTAAGCTTGGGTCCAATATCAGTCAGAAATACTGAATAATAAAATAATTAACCCAAGCATTTGGTGATGGTTTTATTGGCGTTTGAAAATCCATCTTGTCTGCACACTACTGCGATTATCTGTCCGATCTTCTGATAGTTGGATGACCAGACCTATTATTGCTCTTGTATGTGGCCAGCTTTAGAGGTTATGGTAATATTAATTAAATTGTAGTAGCAATTGCAGACATAGGCCTGGATTTAACCCCCCCCCCCGGCGGTTGAGTACAATTCACACCCCCGGATGTATTGCACATACGTCCGTAATTTACAGATAATAGCTACTACGCATGCGTAGTAACTATTTTACGTAATGTACGTATCGTTTCATTATGTAGATTGCGTATATGCTATCTACTTAACGAAATGATATGTAGATTAGGTAAAATAGTTACTATGCATGCGTAGTAGCTATTATCGGTAAATTACGGATGTATGTGCAATACATCCGGGGGGTGAATCCGGGCCATAGTGTGCGCTTCTATTAGATATTATTAGATATATTAATCTGTTATCTCTTAGCAGATAATTGCATCGATTCTATATAAAGACACCACCTGACACCAGTGATCTGGAAAATGTTTGTGTAAATTACTTTTCAATAAATCTTGCTCTTTTTAACTTTAGATTACATGTTGCGGAGAACTTGGCAAGTGTATTTATGGCTTTCTCTTTTCAGCTCCTTGAAGGCATAAAATACTATTTTTTGAGATTTCAAGTAGAATGTTTAAGCTTAATACACTGTTTTCCTTATTTTATACTAAACAATCAATATAAAATACTAAATCAAATAGGTTATGAAAAATAGAAGGTAAAATAGACATGCAAAAGAAATAATGGTACTCTTAGGTGGTTTATTAGTGCATTTTTTTTATTTAGCTTTGTATATTCCCAATTGTGTCTCACCAGTCCATCATCACAAGAGATAAAATGACAATAAAGTAACTGTTCACACAGAAAAGAGACAGATTTGCAGATTGTAATCATCTCACTTCACATTTACCTGCCAAGAATATCCTCAAATAGAATACACTCATGGGGCTATCATACCAGGTCTAGCCACCTGGCTACAGACTATGTAATAATTAAAATTTACATCCATTAAAAGACACCTGGAAAACCAGACTTTTTGTCATTAAAAATTTCTCTAAAAAATAACCGCAGGTGGAAATTAAAGCATGCATTTATTGCTTATTTTCTTCCTACATCTTAGATATTTGGGTACTTACAGCAAATCTAGCAAAAGACTTACATAATACATAATACATAATACACAATACGATGTTTGATTCATGGGGCCTGATCCAGACCTACGCTGCCTGGTGGTAATACGCCGGGCGTAAGCGTAAGATTGGATGAAATGCCGACCTGCGCATGCACCGGACGGATGTTGGCCGACGTTACAACAGAAACGCCCAATCTAGGATCGGGCGTCCTTGGTATCAGTGTAGTAACGGCTGAGGGGGCGTCCCTCGCCGTTACTATGCAAATGTTAGTTTAGGTAGGCGGAGGGAGGTAGTTTAATGAGGGGGAAAAGGAAGGGGTTTGAGTTAATATGCTCCTGTCTGAGCGTATATTCCCTCGCTTAGGCTGGCTGAAGTTAGGGTAGCCTTTAGCCGGCGTAAGCGAGGGAAAATACGGTCGGACAGGGGGGAGTGTCGGGGGAAGTGCACGCTGATACGTTGTGCTTCACTAAGCACAGCGTATCGGTGTAGGTCTGGATCAGGCCCATGGTCTCTAAAAAAGTGTTTTGTCTTTGTGTTTCTATCATTTTTTATTGTTGGATCATATTTACCATTCTCAAAACTGAAAATGTAAAGAGAGAATCTGGTAAATAAGTAAAAATGCAAATGTTAATATTTCAGTGTTTTTTGGCATGAACTGGTCATTCACTTAATAGTAAACTGTGAATCTCAAACTATCTGTTGGTCACAAACCTGAGCTATGCATATATAACATATGATGATGATGATTATGATTAGCATTATTATTAACGTTTATTTACTGGAGCCCCCGATGGTGGGGACAGGAAGAGCTGCAGACTCATAGAAGGTAGCGGCCCCTGGTGGCAGCACTTGTATTTGGCAGAGATACTAATACTGCAGGCACTTTACGTGGAGAAAATCAAGAGACAAAAGGCTAACAGTCCCCTGAGAGTGTTAAGTCAATGCAGTAATATAGACTACAGCCAAGTAATGAGCAGAGGCCCAGATAAGATGGATCACCAAAGCACCACATATAGTGTGATATGGAATACACACAATGGGCCTGATTTAGATATAAGAAGCTCCGGCTTCTTATGTGTGGAGTTTTTAAAAATACCCTATTACGCATGTGTACCAGTTAAGTACGTAGATTCACTAAGTATGGTCTTTAGTGATTTAAGTAAAAGGAGGTGTGCCAGTGCTGCCTTAGGGAAAAGTGTGTATGGAAGTATTTAAATTAGTCTGGCGAGGCACGGCAATGGAACCTTTTCTTCTTAAGAACTAAAATATGCACGATTATTTAAGGTAGCCTATGGAGCCATTAGGCTTCTTAAAACAGGGACGGGTTGTAGAGCTGGACAGGAGAGTTAACTGTGGATCCAGCCACACCTAACTCATTGTTAAATCTGAATCAGGGCTAATGTTCCAGATATGCATAGTGAATAGTGTGAGATGGACTTAAAAACACACCAAGGAAGAGTAAGAAATGAACATAACAGCAGAGACTGTTCAATTACACAAGACCATTGGATGAATGTTTAACCTTGAGATTGCTTTACTAAAGGCATAAAAATGTGCTGAAAGATTAGGAAAATCTGGTGAAGCCTTTTGTTGGTTTTTAAAAATGTAAATTTTATTTATTTTATTTTTTTTAACATTTATTTTATTTATGATTATATATTCTGTACTTTTTCCTGTCAATTTTGCATGATGCATAACCACATTTTTTATTAACCATAACAGCAGTATAATCCTGCACATGCTGCTTTATGACTGGGGTAGAGAACCTGACTTACTTGTATTGACTGATATATGACATTATGCAAAAGAATGCACTTGCTTACTAAACGAATAATCATTTATTTTTCCATTTTCCATTCTATCTATCTATCTATCTATCTATCTATCTATCTATCTAATTAGGACAGGATCCAGACTTTTAATGGCAGATTCCAGATACTGCTGCTAACATGTGGAATTTGTGATCATCAGTTCCACACTGGATTGCGTATACATCCACCTGGCATTCCCATGTGTGGAAGGGACTTTCATTTCCTGTACCCTACCTTATGTATTCCGCACATTAACCTTTGTACCCTTTTCGTGTGGAAGGCCAAGCCCTTTTTGTTCAATTAGCATTAGCTTTGCATCCCATTATGTGTATCTTGTATGCATGGGGATTTGGGCCCACCCTGCATGTGAAGACGGAATTCCTGATGGAACACAACATAGTCTGGTTAGTTTCCGATGCTGAATTCACTATACTGTACGTGCACTATAGAAACTAATAGGTGACTGTTAGGAGACTGCTCATCAGGGTGCGGAGTCTAACCAGAGCCTGGTGTTCACTGGAGCCCCTGGTGACAATTCCTATGCGTGTGGGTAAGACACAAAGACAAACAAGAGAGAGAGCTATCCCAGTGGTAAGTATATCCAACAACAGACAAACACTTACAAACAATCAATCAGAGGCAATGGACAAGGCAAGGAAGGGAAACACAGGAAACAAAGGTTTAACCTAGGAAACTGGGCACTCTTAATCGGAATAAGGCACAAGACAAAAAGCACAAGACAAATAAAGAGAGAGAGAGATAGTACAGGCAGCAGAAGCTATAGCCGGCAACTACCTGCTTTAGTTGCCAGAATATAAAGAAAAGGCTGCCCAATCACTGGGCATCAAAAACATGCCCCCTTTGCTCCAAATAACCAGATGTGTAGGGTTAGTAGTAAAACAATTTAATTATGAGATACAAACAAATATTCAAGAGTAGTAGTGGTTGAGATAAGTAAGTGAAATAATCTGGTACTGAAAAATTATGAAAGAGAAAGTAGAGATGAAAAAAAAGAGAAAAACATGACGTCTCTGCAACAAGAGTCCTGGCGATACTTATACCATAGAGTTTATCATAAGTTATAATAGTCTTAGAAGTTCTAGGCTGTAGTCTTTTAATTGCTATACAACTGCAGTAATATAAATAGTGATGGAAGAGCATGCTGGACTAGCATGGCAAGTCGCTAATAACATGACAACCTTTTTGTTGAAGAGGGGGTCATGAATATTTGTTTGTATGTCATCTTGTACTTCTAACCCTATCCATTTGGTTATTTGACACGTGGGATAGATCCATATTCTTTTGTGTAGTGTATGTAAGTCGTTTGTCTTTTTTACTGCTGGATCTGGCTCTTGGTGGCTAGGTAATAATTTAATACAAAGTAATGATCTAAATGAAAAATTGCAAATTTAATTTTGTTAAATGTTATATAACTTACAAATACAATATCCGTTTTGTATAAAAAAAACATTCATTTGTATAGTAAGTTCTTTGTTAATTTACTTATGTTCTCCATATAATTTCCCCTCTGCATTTTAACTTTATCTTATGCCTGATAAACAATTTTAGTTGCTTACATTCCTTATGTATAATGGAAGGTAAAATCAGCATTTGGTCTAATAGTTTTAAACTGAATGCACTCTGTGCAGTAGATAGCTAAATTATGTAAATGTATAGTTTTAATGAAATTTCGCATATAATTTTGCATTCTGCCCAGCAATTACCTTTAGCAATATTGATTACGGGTAATGCACACTCCATCTTATTCTCAAAATCTTGCTAATGCCTTCACTACTATTTTTATTTGATCTTTAGCTAAATAGGCAGAGAAAACACATGGGGAGATATCTTGATATTTAGCAAACTGTCTTCTTGGGATTAACTGACCTTTCCTATAAATCAGAAGCAAAGTTGCCAGCTGGGCACTTTTCTAATTTGTGCAATACAAGCAGCCAGAGAATGAGCCAAGGCAAACCTCTGAATCAGAATTTTCACAGTGAAATACTGCATTGTGACTCTACTGAAATACAAATAGCTTGGTTAATGTAGTAATTAAATACTTTGCTTTTTTTTTGTCAGAATAATAATATTATTTTTAGTTTTTGTGTAATTCCACACTCTGAAATGAGAACAGGTATTGTCAGTGTGTGTTCAGGAAACTACAAGTCCCAGCTCTTAGCTATACCTATGCTACTAGATCATGTTGTTTTGTTTTACTTTTCCATTAACTGTAATGTCACAGCTTGCCTATGTCTGCATTAGAGAATCTGACACTACTTGGTTCATCTGCACCTGTTGAATGGCCTATATAAGTGATTTCAGGAACCGTAATTTAGACCAGCAGTTGCCAGGGCATTGTTGGCACTGAAGCTATTTTAGAAGATATAAGGTGTTCCTCTAGGTCAGTTGGCTCAGTTTAATAACATATAAATGATCCTACACTGGGGCCCTGATTCACAGATAAGAAGGAAAAAAGTAGGCGGGGGAGGCATTTAAATTCAACAGTCTAGGTGTACTTAGACAGTTACGGACATGCTGCCTGTAGGCACGTCAGTAGTTACGCTGTGCAAAGTTAAGGTAGGGTTTGGGAAACGTAAAACGGCAAAAGTACATACGGCCGAGGGGAGTGCATAGTAAATATGAAATGTAATGGAAACGTAGCTCTGGATTTGGACTATAGTCTATAATATAATAAAGTCCAATAGACCTCTATGTTTCACAGTAACTAAACTATAGAGCAATATGTTGGTTTTAATTTAATTTTTACCAACATCAATATAGAAAGAAAGCTACATTGAATGACAATTTGGGCAACCAATGAGTGCCTGTCTCTTTAAATGTTACTTCTGCTTCTCCGTGTATACTCTATTTGTTAAGGCTACTGGACTCTCTTAATACGTTACCAATGATGGTATAATAGCTGCTGACATTGACGAAGCATGTGCATGACTGGATAAGTGTACTTACTTTAACTAGCTAAAGCTCACTGACTTATGAAGGATGGCAGACTGATGGATTTGCTACGTGTGATGCTTTCTCTCTCCTATTCTAATCGTTGGTTAGAAAGTGTTTTAGACATCTTTTTAGACAATAAAAATGGACACTTCTGGTGTCTGATATTATTTTAGGCAATAAGAATGGACAATGTCTGATATCTGTTTCTGTAAATTAAGAAGATCTACTCTGTATGTGAGATCTATGGGAAATCATCTTACAACAGGGGCTTTTTTCTCTGTTTCTCTGGTGACTGCCTTTTCAGGCTGCTATATGCATTCAATAATGTTAATAAAATGTAGATAAAGATTACTGGTAACATTTCTGTTAAAATACTTTTTTAGTCTTGTCATCTTGAGCCAGATCCCTCAAGATGCCAGATTTACTAAGCTGCGGGTTTGGAAAAGTGGAGATGTTGTTCATAACAACCAAGCAGATTCTAGCTGACATTCACAAGTATGCAATAGTTAAATGAGATCTAGAATGTGATTTGGTTGCTATGGGCAACATCTCTGCTTTTCCAAACCTGCAGCTTAGAAAATCTGGCCCTAGAGCTTTCTACTGGTTTCCATATGTTTGGATTGGATTTCAGTTCTGTGCATGTGTATGCATTTGCGCTACCTGAACATAATGCACTCCACCTAATCCAGCCTTATGACAAATGCCACTGCTGACATGTTTTGCTCGCAAGTGGGTGTGATTTAATATTAGCAATGAGGCTGGGCCAGGGGCATCACAACATTTTTCTTGTGGGGGATCAAGAATTTAGCTCCCTTCCCCTTGATGACCCCCCCGCCGCCGCTTGTAAACTTACCTTGACCCTGCTGAAGCTCTTCTTGTCCTCTCCTCCGTGGCATGTATCCTTTTCTTACGTAGATTGTGTAAATGTGGTCTGACCACATTTATGCAATCTACGTAAGAAAAAGATACGTAGATTACGTAAAAAAATTACTACGCATGCGCAGTAGTAACAATCGCTAAACACCAGACGTATATGTTGTACGTCCTGTACTCTGAATACGGGCCATAGTTTCAGATTATGTATTTAAACAACAGTGTTTCAAATATATTGTTACAATCACAAACTGGACCATATCTATGCTTAATACCCCACATGGTGGAAATGAAACCCTGAAAATTAACCCAGATCAATTGAGATTTGCCTTTCAATTTCCAATATTTAGGGGTCTGTAAAGAGCATTACTGAACATCAGGATTAAAGAGATACAAGTGGCGCTTAGTAGGAATTAATAGAAGCTGCTGTATAGAGCTGTGTGTCACTGCCCATAAAGCTTAACGAGGTAAAAAAAAAATTCAAAAGATACAGCGCATATATTTATGATTAATAAATTATAATCAAAAAATATCAAATTTAATATATACAAATATATCACTAAAGTTATATGTGGGCTTCAATAAGCAAGGAGAACGGCACTGAAGTGGGAAAAGTTACATAAAATGTATTTACTTAAAAAACAGATCATATAAAACATAGAGACACAACTTGTTATGTGGTAGACCCCGCTAAAAGAGTTCTACAATAAAGAGGGTTAGTTGTATTTCCTCTGGAAATGGAATGTGCTATATTGTAATCCACCCCGGGTGGCCAGGACCAGGGTTAAAGCAATTTAAAGTTGTTACAGTTATAGCGATGTGAGTACTAAGTTATAATAAGTTGTTACAATTCAAGATAGCGATGTGAGTGTTCAATTAAACATTAATTCTATGTACACATACCACTGTCAGTGGGGGATGTATGCCCGTGTCCTCCTCCGTCCGATGTGGAACTTTTTCGAAGCTCCCGCCGGTGCACAGAGTGCTAGGGCTTGTGCTCCACTTCCCTCTGTAACTATGCTCGCAGTTCCGGCTGAACAGTCCGAGATTTAGTATTTGTGCACAAATCGTCTCTCAAAACGCCTCACAGGTATAGCAAGTTTACGGTATACTCCACAATATAAGTAGGTTAAGAACTTGTTCACAGGGGTCCAATAACCACAGCATCCGCTTGACGCGTTTCGTCCCAGCTACCGGGGACTTTCTCAAAAGCGTATATTGTGTGTCTGACGTAGTATCTTTATTTAAAGCCCTCTCACAGGTGTTCAGTCGCTCATTTAGGGCCTGATTCAGAGATCTGATATTAACGATAGTTAGGTGCGTAATTTAGGGTCGGATCAATTTTGCAACAACTGCCCATGCGTAGTAATAGTGCAACGCCGTCTACGTTGAAGATAGGGTGGGAAATGCCTTAAGGTCGGACTTGTGAATCGGTCGGGAACAATTGCGATCCTAAGTCCAGCGGAAATCTATGAACCGAAGGATTTGCATAGAAATGGGCGGGGGGAGGCATTGAGATAAGGGAAAGTGGGCGTGCTTACAGACTTAGGACCCTAAATATACGCAACTAATACACATAAGGTCGGAAGTGAGTGCGGCCAGATAGGGCAAGTCAATGCAGGTCTAACTTTAGGTCCGGCCGCTGTTTGCAAGGGGAGTGACTGTTTATTCAGTGGGATGTAACCTGCTTAGATGCGTATATTTGCGATCCCATCACCGTCGGATCTCTGAATCAGGCCCTTAGTGTTAAAGGTATACAATTTCATTTATATGATTGGACCATAAATCTCCCTATCTTCAGTTGCCATTACCCTAACCTCTTAGACCTAAATATAATTTCTATAACAAAACGAAATCAATAAACAATATACCAATAAAAATATATAAATACATAAATATTAAATACATTGCAATAAACAAATAAATAAATAAACATAATACAGTTATTAAATAGGAAGGTTTGCAATTCGCACTTATAATCCCTCCAACATAGGTTTTAGTTATACACTGCAATGAATTTAAATTGTGGCAAATTAAATAATCGTCACAAGAAAATCTCATAAGTGTTTTAAAGATAACAATATACTAATAATAGTGCCATCATTGTTATAAATCTTTTGTGTAGATCGAATTTTTCAAGTGAAATCCTCAGATATTTGTAGTGTTATTAATTTTATATTGAATATACATATGCCTAAATAAATGATAATTATTAATTAATAAATATAGATATAAAATTAATTCTTCCATTGTGATAATAACAATACAAACATATAAGTGAGTTAAGTTGATGTATATATTAACTACTTCTAAATATAATAATAGGTAACAACATATATTCAAATTTATTATAATAATCTCCATTATAATCAATAGGGATATAAAGATTTAACTACCAATAAATTCATTTAGAAAATACAGTTCAATGTCCATAGATGTTTATTTCTCATATTACAATCTGCAGTTAATATTTTGTTCGATTTAATTAAATTGTATTTATTTTATTCTTTTACATATTTCTATTCCATTTTTAAACTTATCTAAAGTTTATATTTACCCCCTTTAAAAATTAATGGGTATATTTTCTTTATTTACCCCTCTACCCCTTTCAATCCATATATATCCCCATATACATCAAAGAGTTTTTGTCTTCTCAAACTTGTAGATATGCGAATATTTCCCAAGTTCCTGGATTTTCTACGTGATAAGGATCAAATTATGTTCTTATGTCCAAAGTTAACTCTAATACCCAGTACCGTTAAACTCAATTGTGTCATTTAGGCCCTCTGGTGTGAGGGTCTGGAGGGTGAAGATCCAGTAGGCCTCACGTTAGCAAAGCCTACTGTCACCCCCCTTAGAGTTAACGGTATAACCTCCAGTCCACAGACACTCAATAGATTGGGGTTCCCAGCATGGTAATGAGTAAAATGTTTGGGAACACTATGGTTCCCTACTTTTTTGAAAACATTTCTTTTGTGCTCCCGAAACCGTGAAAAGTGAAAAAAACAGTTACCAAAATTGAAAAGGTTAAAGCAGAATTGGAGTTATATAAAGGAGAAGTAGAATTTAAAGAAGGAGAAGAAATAATGAACAAAAAGTTTTGTGAAAAACAATAAATTCAAACAAGATGTTTATGATTACGAAACTGGGCAAATCCACAGACCTAAACTACAAAGAAATGGAGCCACCACAGAAGGGAATTCCCTTAGTTATAGCTCTGGTAATAGGAACTTTAATAGCATAAATAGAAGACCTTTTACACCCAGGGACACCCAAAGAAATACCGGGGAAAAACAACTTGAAACCAGGGAAAATGATAATAGTATAATTAAAGATAAAAATAAAATCATTGAAAATAAAAATGTTGAAAACCCCATGCATGCAATATGGAAAATAGGGAAGATAGTGGAACCCTGAATAGGGAGCAAATAGACTATCCACTAGGGGCTAGGAATAAACAAACCAATTTAAACCATTTTTATGGGAGAGACCAGAAAAAAGACCCCCCTTTCCATAGGGGAGTAGACTGTCATGGAGGATGATGGTCCTGACCTGTGCTGCAATAGGAAAGCAGGTGAGGATGGTAAATGTGTCACAACATATTCAACAGTGCTTATATACTGACACAAGCTCTGGTTCATTGTGTAATATGCTCTACTAATCCATTGTATACTGCTATTGCTATTACCTCTGTTCCTGCAATATAAAACTACTATTTTAATGTGTAAAAGAAGTAAATGATAAATTACTTAAAAATATCACATACAGGACTTGTTACAGTCAATAACAATGGAATTCCTTAATGTAGATTTATTTTATTTTTATTATTTTTAAATCTACATGATAAACTTCCTGCTTTCACAAATGGACGTCTTAGATATTTTCAGTCAGATAGTATGACCATATTATCAGTATTATCATTGTACATATGTTTTTTAATATCATATTAATTACCTCTTTACAATTTTAAACAGTACTTCAACCTCTGCCGCGTTACAGGCTAATTCCCCATCACATACGCTTACAGTGGGGGCGGAGCTTATTTGTCACGTTTTCAGGCTCCAAAATGTTGGGAAATATGCTAATATACCCCACATGTATTACACATATTGGAACCCCTCCCTTTCAAAATCCTGCGTTTGCCACTGCTTGATTTCCATACAGTACACTTAACACTTATTGCTTCTCCCTCCAGGGTAAGACAATCATTGAGATTATACAGAACTGTTAATACTGAACCTCATCTTGGTAAATGTAAAGGTCAATGTGAACAGATTTAAACATGACTATATGTAGGTCAACAATTTTATCCTTTAGGCTCATTTTTAAATTTAGTATTTTGTACTTTGAATGAAAAGGAATGTGAAATTGCCATTAATGTGTAACGCTTTTAATCTAGTGGATTCAGCAAAGTGTCAGATTTAGTATCAAAGATATTCTCTTTTGCTCTTATCAAGGGCATTTTAAAAACAGTAATTTATAATTCATAGGTTATATCTGTTAAGAATTCTGCAGGCTTGTGATATCAAAGATACGGGACGATGAATTATGCTGTGCTATTTCGCTATATTCTGCAAAACATTAGCTGCCCCACCTAATGTAATGTTTAGGAACAGATTTTTTTGCAAGCAAAAGGACATTGTAAATGTTTCAGAGATGTAACATTGTGCAAGCTACTAAATAAGAAACCCCTGCAGCTAAACTCTGAAGCAAAAATTGGGTTACAGCGTTTTGAAGCTTATTTTCTGAAACCTGAAACAACCTTTTGAAGTTTAATTAATAATGGACCAGATCCAGACTTCCCTAAAAAAGGCATTTTCCTATCAAAAGGATCAGAAAACAGACTAATTTTGCAAAACAGAATGTGCGTGTATCTCATTCCCTGTATGGATTCAGAGTTCCGAACTGGAAGCATTTCCAACAACAGGATTAAATGCAGAAGACTGTGCGCTTAGTGGCAGTGCCACCGAGAGGGGGGGAAGGGGTACTAATTAACTTGGCCTGAACCTGCCAAGGGGCCTGTTATGTGCAGCACTGATGGTCTATTAAATGTGAAAAAATAAATCCTTCTTTTTTTTAATTTTTTTTATTAAAGGTCCAGAAATTACAGAAATTATTTCTTTTGGGTGAGGAGGGAGGGGGGGGGGGTCCATTGTCAGCCTTTGCTGACTCAACAGTGTCAGTGTCAGTGTCAGTGGTGTCAGTGGGAGACGTTCTACAGCGATGCTGGGGATAGTTTCCTGACAGGCTGAGTTACAGACAGGCAGCCAATCAGAGCTCAGCACAAGCAGAGAGCAGTCACTTTCGCCTTCTGGCTGCCCAGTGTCTCCCTGCTTCTCTCTGGAGGAATGGACCAGCTTCTGTTGAAGGTAAGCTTTATTATATGTCTGTCTATCTATCTCCGACTCTCCCGGAACGTCCTGGAGACTCCCGGAATCCTGGGAGATCTCCCAGGAGAGGACCCTTTTCTCCCGGAGACAATACAATGTCCGTGAATAGTATTATTCCCGGACACTGTATTGTCACATACACAGTGCCCGGACCGCTGCACCCGGGCACTGTGTATGTGTTGCTATGGCAACATAGTGCCGTTATCGGCGTGATGCTGATGTAGTCACGTCAGTTTCATTCATAATCAGAGGTGCCGCAGAGGACGGAGGGTGAGGAAGAAGAGAGGGGAAGACAGCAAAAAGGTAAGACTTATAAAAGCTTATTAGGGGTTAAAGTGTAGTTATAGCATGTGAGGGGGGGTAATGTGAGGTAATAGTA
>WWET01009359.1:13304-28323 GCA_011038615.1 Limnodynastes dumerilii
GGGGTCCTTTATGTTTAATGCCACTGGGAGGGGTCTAAATGCACTTATGCCATGCAGGAGGGCTTGTATCCATCCAGTCATTGTCACCGGGAGGGGCCTAAAACCTTCATTTACACCACCTATGTTACAGGCCTTTATCTCAGGCTGTTTATATGATCGTATTGATTAGATTATATCCTACTTATAACATAGGTAAATCTCAAGGAGTGGTGACTTGCAGCTGGTGGCAGTGTCAGGTAATCCCAGCTGTGCCAAGATCCACAAATGATTGTAGGGATGTCACATGATGAGTAATTTAAGTGCAAATAATGTATTTGGCAGAAAGCTTTATTACAACTGGAGACACAGAACATGCCAGGAACAGGGCCCCCTAGTGAGGAGTAACAGTACCATGCACAGGCAGGAGATGTGACTGCATAGACCAGTGATGGTGAACCTATGACACAAGTGTCAGGTGACACACCAAGACATTTTGACTGAGTCAAAATGTCTTGGCATGTCACCTCTGACACGAGTGTCATAGGTTTTACTGATTAAAACCACAGTGACCAGCGGGGTAAGGGGTGGAGAGAGAGAAAGTATCAGCTGCAGGGGATATGGCCGATACCACCTCTCCCCCCTGCAACACCTGATTGGATCAAAACGATCCAATCAGATACTGCAGCCTAGGACAGCGAGTGACATCGCATAACCTAGGTCAGAGCGGGAGGAAGATAGAGACATCGCAGAGGAAAGGAAAAAGCAGAGGTAAGTTTATTTTAAGTTTAAATTATTAAGAAAGGCTGGGCACTAAAGGGGGCCAAAAAGTGCCAAAGGCACTTCAAAATGTAACTTTACTAGGACTGCAAATATCACAAAATTTTGGATATTTCTAGAAATGACGCCACTCGAGGCAAGCTACATTTTTTTTTCCGAATTTAGACAGAGCTCAAAAGGTTATCCATCACAGGCATAGACAGTACAGACACCAGGATAAAGATCAACCATTTTATTTTTCTAGATGGTACAACTGACAGTAGATACATGGCGCAGGATGTCACATGGCACAGGATGTCACATGGCGCAGGATGTCACATGGCGCAGGATGTCACATGGCGCAGGATGTCACATGGCGCAGGATGTCGGTCCAGTGGAGCTCTAACAGCATCTCCACTCCTGCACTCTGCAAGAGAAATGAGTATATTAACATGGCACCAGCTACAGAGCTTACAATCATTTACACAACTAGAGGGGGTCGCTCAGACATCCAAGGAAGGTACTGGGCCATCATGAGCCTCACAGCTCTGGTCTGGTGGAAACTACGAATGGTTTGGAAACATGTTCATCATTGCGACACAGGAGGAGAATAGGAGGACATTTACCTTCAGCGGCCGACGCTCTAGAAGACCAGTCACCAGCAGTGGTCACCTCACCCTACAAAGTAAAGAGGCAGACATTACTACAGCACCAGAACCACTTGGCACTCAGACTACACTGCCGATAGTCGCTCAGACATCCAAGGAAGGTACTGGGCCATCATGAGCCTCACAGCTCCGATCTGGTGGAAACTACGAATGGTTTGGAAACATGTTCATCATTGCGATAGAGGCAGATAACAGCCAGTGATAAGCGGATACATACCTGGAGAGCGCAGGCTGCTTGTGACATCTACCAGGGGGATTGGTTGCGTTCTGCTGAGGGTAGTCAGTCATAGCACCAAGCACTGCACACACAGGGGTCACATCTCACATCCACCTCCACAAGAGCCCTGAATAAAGAGCAGCCATTAATGTACACGTCACAAGAGCTTCCTACACTTGTTTCATAAGGGTCGCTCAGACATCCAAGGAAGGTACTGGGCCATCATGAGCCTCACAGCTCTGGTCTGGTGGAAACTACGAATGGTTTGGAAACATGTTCATCATTGCGATAGAGGCAGATAGTAGCCAGTGATAGGCAGATACATACCTGGAGAGCGCAGGCTGTTTCAGTGGTGTTCTGCTGAAGTCATGGCACCAGCACAGCACACACAGGGGTCACATTGGATTCACCTCCACACAAGACACCTGAATAAAGAGCAGCCATTAATGTACACGTCACAAGAGCTTCATGCAATGATTACATTAGAGTCGCTCAGACATCCAAGGAAGGTACTGGGCCATCATGAGCCTCACAGCTCCAGTCTGGTGGAAACTACGAATGGTTTGGAAACATGTTCATCATCGCGACACACAGGAGTAAAGAACATGGGGACAATTACCTTAATTACTGTGACGCCATCTCCAGCAGCTGGATGTCAGCAACAGCATGATCAGGTCCATCTGCAGGGCAGCCCCTGTAAAGGATTTATCTTGTTAATACAGGAGGTTCAGGGAATGCACTGAGTCTAACAGATTCTTACCTCAACAGCAAATCCTTGCTCATCACCTGAAGACATGGAGGGGTATATAGTGTCCAGCGTTACAGGCTTGTGATGAAGACATGGAGGGGTATAGTGTCCAGCGTTACAGGCTTGTGATGAAGACAGAGGGGTTTAGATAGTGTTCAGCGTTGTGATGAAGACATGGATTCTGTTGCTAAGGCTGTCTGAGCCATCACTGCTCAGTACAATGATACACAAGTGAGGATCTGGAACACCTCCACATAAGGGACCCCACCTGACCCACAGCTTCCAGTAGGGCTTTGTGTGAGTGCATGTGGTACATCGAGGTCTAGGAATCGTGTGCACCATAATGTTACCATTATCACAGAAGACAGGACCCTCATGGGATGTGGAGGAGGAACTCACATTCCCACCCGGCACCCTGCAATACTGTACACCACAACTTTATTAGTCACTGAACACAGACATGAGATCAATGGTTAAGGGACAGGAGGTAAAAATGGAGACGAGACAGAAAGCCAATTAAATAAGTTTATTCTTCTGAACCAATGCTTGTTACAGTACAGGTAAAGTGCAATGGTGTTCTGTCTGATGGAGTGACTTGAGTATTAATGCCCCAAAATTAAACTTGACAGCAGCTTACATGGGAATTAACACAGAACACCATTAATACAAACTTGCGTCCCGAGCGTTACAACACACAAGGAATGTCATTGCCAGTCCTACGTTTAATCAACCTCTTCAATGGTGGGGCCGGAGGATGCACCGCCTGATGGCGCACCACCTGCTCCTGGGAAGCCGCCGGGCATGCCTCCGGGCATACCTCCAGCGCTCTGGTACAGCTTGGTGATGATGGGGTTACACACCTTCTCCAGCTCCTTCTGTTGGTGCTCAAACTCATCTTTCTCTGCAGTCTGGTTCTTGTCCAGCCAGGCAATAATCTCATTGCATTTCTCCTGGATCTTCTGCTTGTCCTCGTCAGAGATCTTGCCTTGAAGCTTCTCATCCTCCACAGTTGCCTTCATGTTGAATGCATAGGACTCCAGGGAGTTCTTGGAGGACACTTTGTCCCTCTGCTTCTCATCCTCGGCTTTGTATTTCTCTGCTTCTTGGACCATGCGTTCAATGTCTTCCTTGCTCAGACGACCTGTCATAAATGAAGAGCTATTAGGATTCTAGGAGAACACCAATGTCTAACAATAGCAGTTCAGGGCAATCAGTCGCTCAGACATCCAAGGAAGGTACTGGGCCATCATGAGCCTCACAGCTCCGGTCTGGTGGAAACTACGAATGGTTTGGAAACATGTTCATCATCGCGACACACAGGGATAGAGACGGCGGACAGTTTTACCTTTGTCATTAGTAATGGTGATCTTGTTTTCCTTGCCAGTGCTCTTGTCCACAGCAGACACGTTTAGGATACCATTGGCATCGATGTCAAATGTCACCTCAATCTGAGGAACCCCACGAGGAGCTGGAGGCATGCCGGTCAGCTCGAACTTTCCAAGCAAGTTGTTATCCTTTGTCATTGCCCTCTCGCCTTCATAAACCTGAAAGATGCACTCAGTAAGTATCGGATTGTATGATCGGTACACATCAAGACAGTCTACACATATGCAGCATATACAGTCGCTCAGACATCCAAGGAAGGTACTGGGCCATCATGAGCCTCACAGCTCTGGTCTGGTGGAAACTACGAATGGTTTGGAAACATGTTCATCATTGCGACAATGTAGCGACAGAAGCAAGAAACACACCTGAATCAAGACACCGGGCTGGTTGTCAGAGTAGGTTGTGAAGGTCTGAGTCTGCTTTGTGGGAATGGTTGTGTTACGCTTGATCAAGACAGTCATCACTCCACCAGCAGTCTCAATACCCAGAGACAGGGGAGTAACATCGAGCAGCAGGAGATCCTGGACATTTTCTGATTTGTCCCCGGACAGGATGGCAGCCTGGACAGCTGAAAGGGAAGAACGCAGCCATTAGTGAACACGTCACAAGAGCTTCATGCAATGATTACATAAGACTCGCTCAGACATCCAAGGAAGGTACTGGGCCATCATGAGCCTCACAGCTCCGGTCTGGTGGAAACTACGAATGGTTTGGAAACATGTTCATCATCGCGAGCCAGGAATAACTTAATATACAGCCACAGGGGAAAGCTTACCTGCGCCATAGGCCACAGCCTCATCCGGGTTGATGCTCTTGTTGAGTTCCTTTCCATTGAAGAAGTCCTGGAGGAGTTTCTGGATCTTGGGGATACGAGTGGACCCACCAACTAATACAATGTCATGGATCTGAGATTTGTCTAGCTTGGCATCACGGAGAGCCTTCTCTACTGGATCCAGGGTGCCTCTGAAGAGGTCGGCGTTCAGTTCTTCAAATCGAGCTCTGGTGATTGAGGTATAGAAGTCGATTCCTTCGTAGAGAGAATCTATTTCAATGCTGGCCTGGGTGCTGGATGACAGTGTGCGCTTTGCACGCTCACAGGCTGTGCGGAGACGGCGAACAGCTCTCTTGTTGTCAATGATGTCTTTCTTATGCTTCCTCTTGAATTCAGCTACAAAGTGATTCACCATTCTGTTGTCAAAGTCTTCACCCCCCAGATGAGTGTCACCGGCTGTTGACTTCACTTCAAAGATACCATCCTCAATGGTCAGGATAGAAACATCAAAAGTGCCACCTCCGAGATCAAAGATGAGCACATTCCTCTCAGCACCAACCTGGAGACAAAGGCATTAAAATGTGGAGGGTCATAAGCTGCAGCACAAGATAACTGCTGGCAGACATTACATAGAATACATGACTGCAGAAAGGCTACAGGGCAGCCATGACATCGCTTAATGCAATTGTCTAGAAGATTGTTTTTATGCAGATATCCAATATTAAGGAATAGCTAGAAAGAGCAGCAGGTGCGAGGCTGCCATGCCCATAGGGTGCGAAGCTGCCATGCCCAGTGTGCAGGATTATGCAAGATTCAGCTTCTGTATGCTGCTGCCTTCAGATTAATCTTTATATGACTGCTCACATCTAAGGTAGGTACTGGGGCCATAAGAGTAACAGCTCTGGGCTGGTGGAAAGTATAAGCAGTAACTGAAGGATGGTCAGCGAGTGTTAGATTGGAGTATTACCTTTTTGTCCAAGCCATAAGCAATGGCTGCAGCAGTTGGCTCGTTAATGATACGCAGAACATTGAGGCCAGAGATGGTGCCAGCATCCTTTGTGGCCTGACGCTGGGAGTCATTGAAGTAGGCTGGGACAGTGATCACAGCATTTGTTACAGTCTAGAGAGAAGAAGATGAAACTTATAAAACTGCAGCTGATGTGAATAGAAAAGTGCATATACAAAACAAAACGACATTCATTAAATTAAAAATCCAACTTACACCAGAGTAATATCTGAATGTTCAATCAATCCATAAACAAAATCAGTGGTGCAATATGTGCCATAATAATAATATAATAAAAACACCAGGGCTGTAACTATGGAGGTGCGAGTGGTACCAACACCCAGAGGGGGGAGAGGAAAGATACAGAGAGGTCAAACAAAAAAGCTGTGTTATAAGTCAACAAAAATCTGGGAAATCCTGTGTCTGAGTCACATGTCAGCCATGAGTTTCCTGGGTTTTAGTGGACTTAAATGTGGCAGGGCATGCTGATGCTTGTAGTGCTATATGCACCAGCAATTGAGAACCACAAACACCAGCATACACCATCATCCTGTGCAAAACACAACATAGTAATGCCCCCTAGGTACACAATATAGCTGGCTTTTGTTTTTTTACTACAACAAAATTTGACAAATACATAAACTAATAATCTGTTTACAGGAATATGCTTTAAGAAAAGAAAATCTTTCCATCTTACACAGGATCCAGTCTTGTAAACTGTTCATCTGGGGGAGGTCTCGGCAAAGAAATTCTGCAGAGCAACACAACTCATGTCCTGCTAGGACTTCCCAGCGCTGATGACTCCTAGTCTATTGCCATTAGCGCTGGGTGTCCCGGCAGGAATATAAATTGCATCGCTCTGCAGAATTATTTTGCTAAAACCTCCCCAGATTAACAGCTTTCAAGACTGGATCCTGTATAACCTGGAAAGATTTTATTAATGTTTATTTTATTTATATGTAGCACAATTGTGTTATGAGCAGGACCTATATTGTATTATGTTTCTAGGGGCATTACTTTGTGTGACAGGAGGACAGTGCCTGCTGGCACATGTGGTTCTCCAAGCACCAGTGTTCTAGCATCCTTGCACTTGTAGCACTACAAGCACCAGCATGCCATATGCTTTTGGAATGTTTTATTACATCCAGCCCTAAAGAGCTTTACCATAGCAATAGTAAACAGATCTAGTAATCTGATCATGTGAACAAGCCACCAGTCTAATGCGAGACCCAGGAAAACCCATCTTCTTTCCCAGGTCTGAATGCTGCGTCATTACACCCAGGTGATGAAACAGGGACCTACCCGTGTTTTAGTATTTGGTGGTGATGTGAGTTTTTTCTGTATGTGTCAATTACTTTTTATGGTACCATTGCTGGATGAATTCTGTACAAGTAACAATGAAACACTAGCGTGTAACGTACCTTGCCAAGATAAGCTTCTGCAATTTCCTTCATCTTCACCAACACCATGGATGAGATTTCTTCAGGGAAGAAACACTTGGCCTCTCCTTTGTAGTCTACCTGGACCTTGGGTCTTCCACCATCACTTACAACAGTGAATGGCCAGTGCTTCATGTCCGACTGTACAACAGCGTCATCAAATCTGCGGCCGATCAGACGCTTGGCATCTGAAAGGGAAACAGCAGCATTACAGCAACATGCAATAAGCAGCCTTACACCACTAGAGACAAGCAGCTGGAAGGAACATGCACAGGTGCGGGCGGGCGGTGTACCGGGTCAGGGTATTTAGTGTGAGCTAGGGAAAGGAGGATAAATATAACAAATGGGTGATTTCAGGCTCAGTAATGTGTTCAGCTTAGTGAATAAAAGGGAATTATAGAGATAAACATATGGATTACATAGATATGTATCTAGATACACAATTGCTTTATTTCAGAGTTGGGAACACTGATTGCATTGTAGTGGCCTGAATTTCTGCTTACTTTATATCGCCCATAACACTTAGTGCAAGCAACACATGAAAGTTAAGCTAGCCACATGGCTACTGGTGGATGTACATGGTACTCGGGCAAGAGCATGGTATGTTACAAAACCCGGATCATATGCAAAATAGAAAATAGCAGTTTCAATAAAACTCACCAAAAACTGTGTTTGTAGGGTTCATGGCGACTTGGTTTTTGGCTGCATCTCCAATCAGCCTTTCGGTGTCTGTGAAAGCCACATAGCTAGGTGTGGTTCTGTTGCCTTGGTCATTGGCAATGATCTCCACCTTCCCATGCTGGAAGACACCTACACAGGAGTAAGTGGTGCCAAGATCAATACCAACTGCTGGTCCCTTAGACATGACTGCTGCAAAGAGAGAAAGTCAATGAGTAAAGCACAGAGGACACCAGTGTATAAGCCATATAACATTACTGACTTCACTGCACACAAATCCTTAGCCAATCATCCACCCACCACAGACCTAACATGGCCCATTCCATCAGGTACTAGGCTTTAGCTCCTGAGCTTGTTACTAAGGTAACAAGGACTGGGAATCAGTTAATCACTAAAAGCAGGAGGCAGATGGAAGACCAGGAGTGGAGTATAGTGGAAGGCCCCAGGCTGCATCTCAGAGGCACATGGTCAGACACAAGCATGCAGGACATCCCATGATCATGGCAGGCCCCCATCCACATTAAGCCACAGCAGCTGTGATGGAGCCCCACAGTCATTACAGCAGCACAACCTAAACAGCCTCATGGTATAACATGCTTAGTGTGCAAATAAAGAGCCCCCCCCCGCAGCATGTGACATAAGACTACTATATGCACTATACAGCCTCATAGTAACATGCTTAATGTGCAATAATAAAGAGACCCCCCCCAGCATGTGACACAAGACTATATGCATTATACAGCCTCATGGTATAGTAACATAATGTGCAATAATAAAGAGCCCCCCCCAGCATGTGACATAAGACTACTATATGCACTATACAGCCTCATGGTATAACATGCTTAGTGTGTAATAATAGAGAGCCCCTGAGCATGTGACATAAGACTATATGCATTATACAGCCTCATGGTGTAGTAACACAATGTGCAATAAAGAGCCCCCCCATCATGTGACATAAGACTACTATATGCACTATACAGCCTCATGGTATAACATGCTTAGTGTGTAATAATAGAGAGCCCCTGAGCATGTGACATAAGACTATATGCATTATACAGCCTCATGGTGTAGTAACATGCTTAGTGTGCAATAATAAAGAGTACCTCAGCATGTGACACAAGACTATAAGCACTATACAGCCTCATAGTATAGTAACACATGCTTAGTGTGTAATAATAAAGAGCCCTCCACAGCATGTGACATACTACTATATGCACTATACAGCCTCATGGTATAACATGCTTAGTGTGCAATAATAGAGCCCTCCGCAGCATGTGACATAAGACTACTATATGCACTATACAGCCTCGTGGTATAACATGCTTAGTGTGTAATAATAAAGAGCCCCTGAGCATGTGACATAAGACTATGCACTATACACAAGTCCCAGCACCCCGCTATACCACGGCACGGGGCGGGAATGAGTGCTATGGGTGAATGGGCGCAGCAGCTGCGGGGTCCCTCCAGCTGACGTCACGGGGGCCATTTTGCCGAGGACAGCGCCATTTTAGTAAAATGTTACCGCACATTACAGCGCCAACACCCTGCATGACCCAGACACCGGCTCCCACCCCACTACACGCTAACAAGCCCCACACACCGTGTCCCAGCAAAGGCCCGGGAGAAGCCTGATAGCATACTGCGTACAATAACCCCCTATATAGAGGTATACAGGGGAGAAGTGTCCGGCATCTTACCTGCTCCGCTGCTCAATGTCCTAGATAATAGCTGAGCTGCTCGCCGTCTCCGAGCTGCTTGAAGTCAAATGAGGAGGAGTTAACGTGCCGGCTTCCTTTTATACGCCCTCCGAAGCTTCCAGAATTCGCTGACGTATGCCCCTACGTCACCAGCCCCCGTCCAATCCCCGAGCTCATCGCGGTCATCTGACTGAAACCGTCACACCCTTCTGGAAGATTCTAACGTCCGCATTAAAGTGCCCGCCCTCCGTGTGTTTGGGGTCAGTGCCGCCATTTTACATTTCATTCCCAGGCCTGCACTATAGTTCGGGCGTCTCGTTATGTAACGCCCGGAGAGGGGCGTTTCTGCGGTAAATGCACAGAACAGTATTGGTTTTATTGTGGACACTAAACCCTGTGTATTCGAGATGTGACAGCTACAGGAATCGTGTTGCAATAAAAATGTGCTCTGTTCTCATTATGGCGTAACGCAGCACATTCTTTGTGCGTGTTTTATCTGAGAAACACCATTTCGTTATTCTTGGAGACATAGGTATCCGGTGTGTGTTGCCCGGATATAACATGGCGGATGTTAGTTATGGTCAGGAGAGGGAAAGGCGATGGCGTGGGCTCTGTGATTGGCTAGCGATGTCACGTGCTGTTAGGCGGGGATTTTGGCGGCCACTCACAGCGAGCGGTTTAGCTGTAATTTTAGTTGCTAGGCAGACTTGTGTGTGAGGTGATGCCGGGTTCCCGCTTCGTGCTGAGGTGACTCGGGTGTGTACATTGTGCTGACACCATACAAAGACCCAGCATTTGCTTTGTACGTATTAAACCTGCGTTCTGTACATTAAGAATGGAATGCAACACTGCGGCACAGAGAAAATGTGTGAGGGTTTGAAAGCAGAATTGCCGATGTCTCCATTACTGTGTATATTAGGGTACTGCACGTGCAGCTGCAGAAATAATCCAAATACACCTTGCTTTATAGTGCCATTAGATACATAAGCAAGTAGGGTGTGGCTGCAAGCCGGAAACATCATAAGTATATAGAAAAAACTGGAAACCATATAAAATGCGATGGAAAAGTCCCACAAAGTATACACACCCACTGCCACATACATACTGTCATATACACACACTGCCACATACATACTGTCATATACACACACTGCCACATACATACTGTCATATACACACACTGCCACATACATACTGCCATATTCACACACTGCCATATACATACACACCCAGATATACACATACACACACTGACTTCACACTAAACACACACACACTGCCACATACACACTGAATTCACACAAACACTGCCATATACACACCCAGATACACACATACACATTGACTTTACACAAAACACCCAGATACACACACTGAATTCATACAAACACACCCAGATACACACACTGCCACATACACACTGAATTCATACAAACACACCCAGATACACACACTGCACCAAGGTGCACATTTGCACCTTGTAAACCGCACTGAAAGCAGCCTGCAATAAGCTGCGCCAATCTTGCGTCTCCACACTGCAGCTCATTGAAGTAAGACAGTTATCATCTGCTATGGTAGCTGTGACACAGGGTTAGGGTGTCCCTGTAGGTAAACCGTCTTTTCACCTTTGCATTGTATATGAGGGTGTAGTTTGCATGATATCCATGCGTTATTGTATATTGGGTTAGTAGCACTTCATTGTTTTCCTTTCACACATTTATAGGGTGAGGGGGGATAATAATGATTGTCGAGAGCGTTCCAAGGGCACGTCTGTAATGGAAGACCCTCTATGCTGTTTACATTTGCAGGGAACAAATAAAGGAATGTGTAAATACAGTAAGCAGAGACCCGCATGGTTCTAGCCATATGAACCATGGCGATTGCTCCCGGTAAATAGTACTTTTAATATTTCATGGTAATCTCTGGCTGTAGTTTCACATTGTTCCTGGCGAGATAGCTCCGCCTGTGATTTTGCAACCATATGTTCCCCATGGCTGCTGACACATTGATGATGTAAGGAGGAACATGTGCTATCCGAGGCCAATGTCCCAGCACCACCCACAGAAGTCCCAGCACAGTGCTTTGTATTGCCTATCCTTGTGTCACACAGGTACCAGCTGCAAAGGGTGTGCAAGCAAACTGTGTGATCTTATCAGCAGACATAGCGGAGGAGAAGTGTTTATAGGCTGTAAGCAGGCCCTGTACCAATATCTGCTTTATGCCATAGCTATTTAAATAAGTAGATAAAATACACCCACAATCGTTACTATAACAAGCTGTGAATCCTCAGCCTCCTCAGTGTAACATGGTGGAGATAGGGTTTCTGGTGAGTCTGTCCCCATTCCTTTGTGCATTCCCTGCCCCCGCTCCATGCTTTCTTTGTGGCTCTTCCTCCTTTATGCTGCAGAGGCACAGTCTGTTACAGCGTGCGATTATCATCTATGCTATAAAGATCCAGCACAATCAAAAAAAAGTATAAATGAAAATGTTAGTTATCTATTTAAATCCCCCCCAGGGAATGTAATATATTTCAGTAAATTATATGTAAACACTGAGTGACGAGCGCAGGGCGTGCAAACCTCAACCGAAAAAATAGATTGTCACAAATATTGTATTAATACATGTATGTATAAATACAATGCATAGTAACCCAAAAACAAAAATTGACCTGCGCTGGTGACTAGTTGTGCAATACTAGAAAAGAAACAAAAAACAGAAAACAACGCGCTGGGCAATGAATGAATGGGTTGAAAGAAAAAGAAAGTGGTTCAAATTAAAAACACATTTCTTATCTAAAAAACAGCAACAGATAAAATGAAAAGATAATAAATAACCTATATAAAATAACTCGATGGGGGAATAGCATCCAATATTAGGCACGAAGCATAAATATTTATAAACACCTCACAGCCCGCAGGGAGCCTCTCAGATGGTATATGAGTGGCCCGAACGGTGGGTACTTAAACTACCACTGTGAGAAAGAAAATACAAGAAATGCAGCAATAACAGCAAGGGCTGGTAACAAATGTAGCAGATAATGTCAAACCGCTACTATGTAGCTACCAAGCCAAACCGCTACTATGTAGCTACTAAGCATGTCAATAATGTCCACTTTATGATGGTATGATTACCTCCGCTGGGCACATAAAGGTGCACACATGTATACACGATGTTAGATAGCCGTAATGCACAGCAGGTTAGTGTGAGTGATCCAAGCAGAGATCTAAGTGGATCACCAGAGCAAACGATAATGCAATATCATGAATAGCGGTGTTCAACCGCAAGTACAACGATACAAAGTTACCGTGCTGCCAAAGTGTTGTATTGGTAGATTTGTAGTTGGAGCTGGAGGAGCAAGTATAAAACTATAAATGAAAATATTAGTTATCTATTTAATTCCCCCCCCCAGGAAATGTAATATATTTCAGTAAATTAGCCTTTTCTCTTCAGTACAAATAGGACATTTACTGTAAATGTGCAGGAACCCTTTATCCATCTAATGCAAGGTAAGCTGAATACAAATGTAGGTATCCCCTGGATTTGTTGAAGAGCCTCACAAAGGATCACTGCACTTTTATAGCGGAAGTGGATATATATTAAACATAAACATGGCCTGGCACTCAGGCCATTACTCAGTTACTAATCATGATCTTCTATCTTTAAGATAAAAATCTGAGAATTAGTTACAAATATCTGCAGATACGTGATAAGCTGTTCACCACTTTCAAGGCTTCTCTGCTGAACAGTCCTAACTCTAAACTTTAGAGTCCCAGTTGTGGGTCACATATCAAATATCTTTCTAAACCAAGAGCTCACCTCTTATGGAGATCCCCAACTCAGTTGTTTTTTTGTGCAAATTCCCCTTGCCTTGTGCACCTGCAATATATAATTTACTTTAGAAACTGATTTGAAGCACCCTCTATCTTGGAGATATATATATATATATATATATATATATATATATCTGTTCCCAGTTGCTGTTTAAATGCTTTAGTAAATAGGGGCCGGTTCCTAACCTATAAACATCAGGGCACGCAAAGTGTGCCTGCGCCCTCCAGCACTGGTGTAACAAGAATCAGAAGAATTGGGCTGTGCTTCAGCTGCGCCCGCTAAAGTGGGTGGGGGGAACCATGCTAATTGTACAGTGTAGAGGGGGCTCCCACACTGCTGCGGATCAGCGGTCGTACGGAACACTGATCCACACGATTGACTTAAGGCAGGCGTATGGCAGCGTAAGCTTTCATAAAGCCAACATGAGAGAGGGGAGTGACGGGGCGTGCACTCCCCTCTGACAGAGAGACCCCACACATACGGAAAGCATGCCGGGCTCTGGATCCGGCCTTAGGATCTTGTTCAGGCTGCAGACAGAGTAAAGAACTTTTTCTCTTGAAGTCCTTTGATACCGAGACGTTTCTCACCCCTGTGTGTTGAGCCTGTTTTTAAAACACTTGGTACCATGATGTTTATCGCCTGCTGTTCAAAAGAGTTTTAAGTAAATAGAGACTGTAAACAATCCTTACCATTGACTTTCAGTGTTTAATAGAATGCGCAAGTCTCTGCCCACAATTTGTCATCCTCACCTTTGTTTCCTTTGCTCTGCATTATAAGAACCCCCAGAGATCATGGTGAGATCTGTGAATTCTTTATCCATTAAATGCAAAAGTCTTAACGTTCTTTTTGTCCTTAACAATTCAGGGCTTAAACTTTTCACCATACGCTTTTTCCCAGTCTTATGTCCCAGGACCTCACTGCAGAACAGTTTTACCCTATACAAAGTATAGATTAAGTTTTAGCTGTTCTTCAATGCAGAGCTTTAGTATAATGGACAGCACACACTCATTATTTGTGGCATCCTAAGTGTAATAATAAATGAACAGGTACAAGTTAAGGGTTATGGTCAGGGATACAATCATACATGAGCTACGATGGCTCTTGTAGTTTGACTGTAGTGATTCCTATAGCAATACCAGCAGATCGTCATCTCTCCTATCCATCTGCTGAAACAATAACAGGACAGATATCGGCCTATGCTGCACATGAGACACACATTTGTCTGACATTGTGCCATAATGACGTAAAGATCAGTATGGTGCCAGCACACACACATACACTCTCTGCAATATTCTTACACATGGTCTGGAGCTGTATAATCCGCCCTATAATAGCCACTGTAGGTAACCTAAACTTACAGCTCTCTGCATTGGAGGGAATTATCCATCCTGCCGCTATCTTAAGTATTATTATTAACGTTTATTTATAAGGAGCAACACAGTATCAGCAGCACCGTACAAAGACGATAGATACATATACAACACAACAGACAGGGTACAAGTTCAAATAAATAAGGAATACAATGCAAATGGTACAGAACAAAATAGCAGAACAATATGTATGGAAAATAAAGATGCAGGAAATGTGAGTAGGAGCAGATGAATAAGGAGAGAGATAGACGGTACAGAGAAAAAGTGGGAATTAATGAGCACAAGATAGAGGGGTGAGCACAGGAGGGAGGAGACCCAGTGACAGATCCTTCCCCATAAAATAGCTCCACATCTGCCATATCTCAGACTACACTGCTTTATGTGCTGCTCCATATTGTATATATATGTCTATGTGTATCTATGTATGTGTATCTATGTATGTATGTATGTATATGTGTATCTATATATGTGT
>WWET01009362.1:16212-28288 GCA_011038615.1 Limnodynastes dumerilii
GTTAGACAGTACTTGCAGCTTAAAAGGTGAACAGTCCCCATTTGTCGGCATGTCGCGGCATCACAAAATTATCTGTAATAAACAATTATGGGGGGGGGTGCACAAGGAGTTGCTGTACCGCGGCCCAGAAATTGGCGACATTTGTAATTCATTTTGTAGGCTACATTACTACCTATGCATATGAGAGTGGTTGCTCTTTTACAAATGTCATTGCCAAGACATAATTGCCAATATTTTAAAATAATTTGCTGCCGAGCCAGTCCATGTCAGTTGAACTGTGTAGTCATTAGTGGGCAACAGACGACACCTGTGGCCCTCAGCTTCTTTACTGTGTTAGCTTTTGTTTTAGTGTAAATCTCAGACATGTCTGATAGCTGATAACACTTGTGTAAGATGCATTATTGAACTTGAAATAAAATATAATGTGTGGCCTTTTAGATAATTAGATGACCACACAATGTGATCCCCGAAATGTATTATGTTGCCCATCATTGGTCATAGTGGACAATTATGAACTACTGTTCTCAGTGTTTATTGAGGTCTGGGAGCTTTAGAGCAATAAATGTATAACTGAGAGGTCTAGGCAATGAGAAAACATAATAAAATAGAATACACTCTCATTATGATGCAAATGATCTGGATCCAGACTTCCACAAACGAGGCCTTTTGCAATAAATTGGACAACATTTGTGGAATGCATGCACTGCATTGCTAGTAAGACTCTGGATTCACTGTTTTGTACTGTAGGCGTTTGTGGTAGCAGGGGGTGAGATGAGGCAGGATGTGGAGATAGATTCCCCTTGCCAACATGGAGGGCTGGATCCAGGAATCCAGCATAGGATCAGAACTCTGGATGCAGTCAAAACCAGTCCAACGTTAAAAAAGCTTGTTCTGGATTCACAGTTACGTAGTTTTCGTCTCACGTACATTGTTTTAAGAATTAAGCTACTACACATTGCTTATTTACCCAATCGATGTACCATTTCTGTACGTAGATAGCGTAAATAAGCTACTACACATGCGTAGTAGCTCAGTTCTTAAAACAACGTACGTAAGAGGAAAACTACGTAACTGTGAATCCGGACCACTATATGCATATGGTTAATAGTATGAAAATATGTATGTTTTCTGTGACAAAATGTTCCAAGGACAGGTCAATGTGACCATCCCTAGAAATGAATAGAAATTGGCAACTATGATAAACCAAATTGAGTTTGAGAGCTGTGAAAGAGTTAATGGATAAAGTAAAAGTAAACTGCAGTATATAGGGCGGTGGGTGCCGAGAGAACAGGAGTGAGACAAAGCTGAGGAATCTGACTCCAACACACCCCCTCCCCTATACTGCTCATATGTCACTATTATTGAGCTGTCGTTCTGCTACAATTGTTTTCCTGAAATTGTTGTTTTATTAACAGGCTGCCTGTAGTTGGGGGCCTGTGACCTTGCCATGTGTGTTTTCATATTACATTCCATTAAATATCCGCATTTGTATGTATGTGGCCATTCATAATCATAAGTGGACACTTATATTGCTGAATCTAGCCCACGTGATCAGAGGGATGAGTTACCACCACTCCTGGAACATGTTTTTATATAAGCAGTTAAGTAGGATGGTCATATACTCTTTTAGTTGTTATGAGACAACAAATGATAGATCTGACAATGAATATAGGTTAGACTGTGTTAGACAAACAATTTAGTCAACATTATTGATTACAATAAACAATTTTTCAACCCCTTTTAATTTACGTATTTTTAGATGATCTCTCTCTCTCTTTCTCTATATATACACATATTTATGTATGTATTTGCTACCTATTTTATTCATTATTTTAGTACTAGGTAGGTCTCATCGTTTCCCCCTGTTATGAAATGAGAGGTACCATGACACTATACTCCTGGTCTCCGTCATGGACTTTAATGTGTGAGCAGTTGATCAGGCTTTAAGAAACAGTCATCTCTCACCTATTTAAGAAGTAGCCAATAGCCTGCGACCCCCACTCCTGACAATATTGTAAGGGCCGTCCCACAGAAATTTGTCACTGGGTAAAAGGAGGACCTGTGAGTTCTGGTTGTTGAAGTTGGAACTGTGGATCCTGGTGTTTAAGTCTCATCTTCAGGTAGCCCTGCCTGCATGGTAATATCCTGGTTGTAAGAATTGTAACTCATTCCAGTATTAAGTTGTAATTCTGAAACAAAGGGCTGGATCCAGACTTAAGTAAGTGCTTGAAATTAGTCACTCCTGTGCTAAACCATGTTGATTGCAGGGGAGTCATATTTCATCTGTTGCAAACAGTATTAGAGTTGAGAGGTGATGTTTCCTATCCCAAGTCTAAATAACAGTGTGATAGTAAAGCTGGTCAGTATCTGTGTGCAGTAAGCAATTCAAAGATATATCCCTAAAAATACAATTAACTTGACTCCCCCTGCAATCAACATGGTTTAGCCCAGGAGTGACTAATTTCAAGCACTTACTTAAGTCTGGATCCAGCCCAAAGTCCTCTCCATCAGAAGAAGCCTGTGGACAGGTCTATCTGGTGTGCTTACTAGAGTAAGGTGACTGTGGGGGCAAGTCTCACGCTTGGTAGAGGTTAGCAATATCAGAAAGTTACTCAAAGAGTTAGGATTACATTTGCCAAGGCCATTGAACATTTACAGTTTGGACTCCAAATAATTGGTGATGTGTTTAAACATATATTTGTGTGCTTTTATACATTCTGCTTGTTTTAGACTGCTAAGTTTTGATATGTAATAAAGATATTGTTGTATCTTCATTATTGCCTTGAATGTGTGATTGGTGAACCCAGGGACCTAAACTGCAAGATGCTGGAAATCTGCCCACATACCGGCACAAGCTTCACTTTTGACACTCTACCATGCAAATAGCTGTGAAAGTTCATATATATACACACATACACACACACACACACACACACACACACACACACATATACATATACATATATATACATATACATACATACATATATACACCTTTATAATAATAAACTTTAACAAGGATGCATTTTTTGTCATTGAGTATTATCTAGGGGCATATATATCTTTGGGCGCCTGGGACATGGGCCACACTGCTTTGCCGCCTATGTAGCTAGTATTTTATAATCCAAATTTAGTAAGGTAATATGCCAGTAAGAAGCTACCAGCTGCGGGTCCTGGTCTTGTTTGTTAATCAGATGGGTGTGTGCTTCTGTAAAACCAGGGAAAATTTAGGTGAATATGGAGATACAGTTCAAACAATGTGGGGTTAAATAAACTTGCAATAATTTATGATATTCAGCTGTAACCCCATCCAGGCCTGGGGCCTTCCCTGGCTTTTGATGTTTAATTGCTGCCTTGATCTTCTCTTCAAGGACATCTCCTTCTAAATATTCAATTTGTTTAAGATGTGGAAGTTTTACTTTCTGTTACGAGACCGACACACTGAGATGCGGAGTCTAACTACCAGGTGTTGTTCACCAGATGGTGGGGATGGACTTGACTGAGCCCCAGTAGCAGGTCGCAGCCCTCAGTGGACAATCCTGTAGTATAGAGAAGGACAAGGAGGCCAGAAGATGATGACAGATCCCCTCACCAACAGACTAGAATGCAGGCCAGAAACACAAAGGAGTAAAACTGTATTACTAATAGTACAGAAATACCCAGTCTGGCTTGGATACAGGTAAGTGTAACAGGTGAGTAAAGCTGAGGTGAGACTGCACAGGAGTGACCAGACAGACTGGTGTGCAGGTAAGAACAATAGGTGAGCACAGGCAGACTTTTATAAACAGAATGGTGCAGGAGGAAGGCACCAAAAGTGAAGTACATAGAGGAACAAAAGAACTAACAGGCAGAGCAGATAAATTGACAAGTGGTGGTATTCAGAGTGCAGGTAGCAGCACAAAACACAGTAGAGCACAAGAGAGCACAGATAACAAGCAGACAGACCAAACAGGGGCACTTACTCAGCTCCCAGATACAGGAGGCAGAGGTACAGGAATAAGGGAACAATAAACAAAAAAGAGAGGTAGCATCCATGAATCACAGGATAAGAACTTATATCAACACATGGTCACAGACAGGAACACTAGAAGTTATGATCAGCAAGGAGGCTATCTGCTGACAGCTATTTAAGGGGAGAGACACATACCCATTGGCTACTGAATACACAAAGCCAAATCCTCAGCTAAAGCACCCAGCTAGAATCCTTAGCAAAAAGGAAAAGGTAGAGGTAGAGGTAACCTGCAGTTATGATTGACAGCGGGTTGATGCACAGGGAAGGAGTTCCTTGTGCATCAGCCCGCTGTTCTGCAGCCTGCTACAGCTCTCCAGCAGCAAGTATCAGCGGTAGGACACCACTGATACCTTTTACTGGAGAGATAAGGCTGACCCCCATCTGTATCCAGTCCCAACAGTCACCCCCCCCCCAATGGCAGGCCTTTATATCTGTATGTAGGCTAGCCAGAGCAAAGCCTCTACTTGTATGACCATTTGAGAAAAGGAGAGTTATTTAACTGATACAATATGGGAACTACAAAGAGGAAACCACTCATATGAGAGGGTGGTTTCCTGGCTTATCAATTGACCATGGAACCCTATTAGACATTGTGATACAACATCTTAGGTGGTCATAATTTGTGTTAATTATTATTTTGTATAAGCTAAAAACAAAGGCCCGGATTCACAGTTACATAGTTTTCGCCTTATGTACTTTGTTTTAAGAATTGAGCTACTAGGCATGTGTAGCAGCTTATTTACACTATCTACATACCATTTCTGTGAATCTGGACCAAAGCGTCATTTTAATCACATTTTAAAGTCTTTATTCTTCTTTATGCTTTTGATTTAAAAACTTATTTTAAAAAAAATGAACCCTCCCCAATTAATATTTTTGTACCATAAAGGAAACGTTATAAATAATTATCTAAACATGATTTTGCAATGTGTTTTTAGTGTTACATCTTAGCGAGCAACATCAGTTAAACTCCTTGTAAAATAAATATTTAGGATTATTAACCAAAATCCACTAATGTTTCTTTGCTACCTGTACAGTAGAATAACATCTTTTAATGCATACAGTTGCATTTATACAGTGACATTCTAGAAGGTTGTCAGTGTGTCTGTATATTCATGTATTTGCATGTGTTTTTATACACTGTGTTTCTGTATAACGTTTATTTTGCAGCCTTGTTCTTCCAGATTTATTCTCTTTGTATTTGGCTGTCATAGTCTGCATATTATTTAACAGGGGCAGCCTTCTCCGCATCTCCCTGCCATTATAAACAGATCTGACCCCATGAATTTATACAGCTTTTCTTGGCATGTTGCCAGCGATAGGCCCGCTAGGGATGTTTTGTCTGTGTGCCTGTCATTGTGCGTACCATTTTGGCTTCATTTCACTTTTGCACGTCTAAATGGCTTGTTGCTTGATTTATGCAGGTGGTGAAGCAAAGACAGAAATATCCTCAGCAAATAAAGGAATTTAGTAATATACACATAAGTCTCTTTATCTGAGGTTCTTTTGGCTTATTGAACCTGACACTAAATGACTTGCCCTTCTGCTCAAAATGCTTTTGATTTGATTTATTAAATTGAACAAGTATTACATTTGTAATATACAGTTATATATAAGATAACATTGATATACCTCATTTCTAAAGAACATTGCTCTAGCTTTAAAAAAATGCCTGAAAGCTGATTCACATATTTAATATTTAAATATTTATGTCCGTCCGTCTACATGTCTGTCTGTAAGTCGGTATATCTATCTATTCTACATACCTAATTTTGACATCTTGTCCCTCAATATATGTATGTGCTTTAGGAATAGTGAAGTTTATCATTTAAGAGTATGGAAGTCATGGACACCATTAACAAAAAGTTGTGTTACAAGAGCAGTCAGTGCAGTATTTTGTGTAATTATCTATCTACAATAGAACCAAATAGAATATAAGCATAATAGTGAACGCTATAGAGTTTCTCAGAAGTGGTGGAACAATTTTGACCTCAATGTAGTAAAGAAATAACTTAGCCTTTTACATATTAGTTTATCATATCCATGGTACATGTAACAAAGTTAGATAAAATACTGCTTAAATAATGTGATATTAAGCCACAGCTGTTGAGAAAAAGTCAATTCCTCAGAAACAACTATAGGTCAGAATTGTATCTGATAGGAGAAAAAGAGACTCTTGCTAGCACAGGAACAGTGGCTATTTCTGTGCAAGCTCAATATTATAAGATCACACGCAAAAGGTGTAGTGTGCCTTCATGATGGTCACAAAACTGCCAGTTTACCTGCTGTCACTAAAATGCTCTCCTCATTCTGACAAAGTTGTTAACACAACACCTGTGAGAGATTACTGTAATGGCAATGGGGAGTAGAAGAAAACCTCAGAAGAAGAAAACAAGAATTTAGAGAGAGAAGAGAGCGGAGGAGCTGACTATACAGTGTTACAGAGTGGGAGAAAAGAGAACAGAGTGAAGCAAAACTAGACGGAGGGACACAACTGGAGAAAAGACAGACAAAGAAGGAGTAGTGGGACAGCCAGGAAAGAGCAGCAGGGAGAGACTCAGGAGCGGGGTAAGGATTTATTTTATAAAAAGATATCAACTTTTAGTTGTGAAAGGGTTGCCAGGCTGAACAAATAGCTGTCGGCAAAGTACCCGTGTGTCAGCTATATCACTTTGTGAAATTGTGATTGTCGCCATAGCAACTGTAACCACAATCAATGAAAAGCTTTATAGGAGCTGAACTAGGAAATTTTAACACAACACTACACACTTGACACCATGTTCAGTTCAACATGGTTTTGCGAAGGTGTGAGAGTCTCCGCTAAGAACGGCCCTGTTTCGAAAGGGCCGTACTCTCCAGTTTTGAACCTTGAAGAGGCAAAGCAATTGATCTCAGGAGCACCGAAGAGGTTGCTCCGAATGGTAAGTTTAACTTTATAAATTTACCCAAACCCTTACCCTAATCCTTAAACTAACCCTTTCCTTTCCATAACCCTAACCCTCCCTTCCCTGCAGTCTTAAGACTCCCTTCTCTGCAGCCTAACCCTAACTCCTCCTCGCAGGCTGCCCCTAAGTCTCCCATCCCCACAGACTAAACCTAGACGCCCCTACCCACAGCCTCACCTAGGCACACAGTAAGGCAAGTAACAGTACTGAAACAGAAACTATCACCAGCGCCAGTGGTGAGACAGAGGGGAGGCTAAATAGAGGAGAGAGCCAATGGCAGGGTGCAGAGTGCGCGCCAACGGAAGCTATAATTACGCCGCAGAGACCCGGAGGCAGGCGCCCGACAGAAAATCCAAAAGAGCGTCACCGTTGCCATGGGGACGCTCCCAGCACGCGTTGGAAGCGCAGCAGCCAGCCGACGGACCGGGAGAGAAACCTGCCTCGCAGCTGGAGGTAAGGAGCCGGAGCCCTACGGTATGCAGGGTCCGGGAGCTTACAGAATGTCGCCATAGAAACTGTTACCACAATCAATGAAAAGCTTTATAGGAGCTGAATTAGGAAATTTTAACACAACGCTACACACTTGACACCATGTTCAGTTCAACATGGTCTTGCGAAGGTGTGAGAGTCTCCGCTAAGAACGGCCCTGTTTCGAAAGGGCTGTACTCTCCAGTTTTGAACCTTGAAGAGGCAAAGCAATTGATCTCAGAAGCACCGAAGAGGGTGCTCCGAATGGTAAGTTTAACTTAATAAATTTACCCAAACCCTTTCCCTAATCCTTAAACTAACCCTTCCCTTCCATAACCCTAACCCTCCCTTCCCTGCAGTCTTAAGACTCCCTTCTCTGCAGCCTAACCCTAACTCCTCCTCGCAGGCTGCCCCTAAGTCTCCCATCCCCACAGACTAAACCTAGACGCCCCTACCCACAGCCTGACCCTAACTCTAACCTTCCTTTCCCAGAGCCTAACCCTAACTCTAAAAGTCCCAGGAAAGGTTACTCACCTCTCCATAGGGGTCTACAGTGGGTGCAACGGGTTCGGTAGTCTGCAGGTTCCGAAAAGGAATGGTTTAGTATGCCGATCAGCATACTTACCCATTCAAAAAATGTCTAACATGTCTGTTTTTCAAAATAGAGACAGACAAAAATGAGCTTTCAGTCTCTGTAAAACAGCCATTTCTTAGCAGAGACTGTCAATGCTTGCGAAGATGCAGATTTGGTCTTTTTTTGTTATTGGTCCTCGTTATTAGCCTCTTCCCTCATCTAAGGTCATGTCTGTTATTGTAACAGTAATAGCTTTAAGCACCTACAAAACTTCTTATCTTTTTTGCCTATCCGGCGATGGCCAGGATACTCCTGAAATTCAGCATTGCTCCAGGAATCTCGGGAGAACAGGCGAATCTTTTGCATTTGGGCTAATCACTGCATGAAGTTCCCTGCCTATGAATACTGTGATCCATAGTGTTACTGAAGATGGGTGGAGCTTGATTATTGAATTTATGTCATCAAGACTAGCCCAACACTCAGTAACACTTTGGATCACAGCACTGATAGGCAGGAGGCAGGACCTCAGACAGTGATTTGCATTAAACCAGGTCAGCAAGCCCTGCCCCCAAACTGACATATCTTACTTCCTTCTGAAATATAAAGAAAAGTTGGCAACTAGGATTAAAATTGATTGGTGTTTGTGTGATATATGCAGAAGGGACAATATTTCCATGTATGCAAACAATATTTGCACCATTCGCATTGTCCTGGATATTCTTCTTCTTTCTGTCTCTGTTGGTAAATGTATAGAGGATCATCTCCCTCCTGTCCACCCTTTTATACATGCAAAGTCATATGAAGCAAGGTAAAAAGACACCTAATTAGTTTATACCTATCATGCTCCTGTGCTTTCACACCGTCTCTGTGTCTTTCACTAACCATTACTTAAGGTAAAGGCATTCAGCTCTCAGCCTTCTTGCTAGAACAGAATCACTCTCCTGTAGCAGACTCCTTAGCTTTTAGTGAGCTGACCTGATCTCTCTGTGGGAAGAGGTCAGAAAGAGCAAGGCGGGGAGACTGAAGTGTGATAAGTGGTAGGAAAAGGGGGCATTCAAAATTTAAAAGGACAGATTAATATTAAAAGGCGCTTTGCCTTTCTATATACCTCAGCAATTAATAATGTATTAAATTTAACTGTCGTTCTGAATAGCAATCACACGCACAATATACACAGAGACACACGTGCTGAATAACAATTGCACACAGGAGCACACACACACACACTGAATTACAATCACAGATATACTGAAACCGATATGAATAATGATTCTGAACATAATAATTGGGCTGCAAAAAAGCTCCACATTTCAAAAAAAAATGATGCACACATTTTAAGTAACAAACACACTGACTGAATAAATAAACTACTGTACTCCTGGTCTCATCAATACTGTGTGTAGTAAACAACAAGTGACTTTTCAGACAGAGCTCCTAATAGTGGGAATAGGTAGTTGTTACAATCATTGTGCTTCTAAATGTCAATCTGCTTCCTTTGGAATGGAAGTTCACCTCTCTATTAGTTCACATAAATGGAAAGTTAGACCTGTGTGTGAATGCCACTGGTACGCACTTGAACAGCAATATCAGCTGGTGAGTAAAAGAAGTGAAATGTGTATTTTTTTAATTGTTTATTTTTTTGTCATATAGAATTTATTTGGCTGCTTAGTGCGCTGCTTATACTGCTCATCTCTCTCCTCATAAGGCTTCAGGACATAGCACAGGATTCAGCCGTTAGTAATTGAAAATCACACACTTTTGTGACTGCGCATGCACACGTGACACAATTTTATTACATACCTTGATCCATGCTGACTTCATTTGTGGACCATTTCTGAGGGCGCGGCAGGTACGATCATTAGTGTGAAGGGGGGGTATTTAAATTAGGGTGTGGGTCCCCGCTTAGAATGGCCCTGTATCGATATATTCCTCTCAGCTGGGATTCCGATTTCATATGCCTCGATGAGAACTGAGCTTTTGGTGCTCCGAAAGGTAAGGAAAAAAAGTTCCCCCCCCACTCCTTTCCCTAATTCTATCCCTAACCCTCCCCTCTCATTACTCTAACCCTAACCATCCCTTCCTGGTAGCCTGATCCTAACCCACCGTCTCCCGCAGCCTGAGCCTAACCCGCCATTTCCCACAGCCTGAGCCTAACCCACCATCTCCCACAGCCTGAGCCTATTTCTCCATGCCCTGCAGCCTGACCCTAACCCTCCCTCTCCCGGAGCCTGACCCTAATCCTCCCTTCCCCGCACCCTAAGAGGTTACTCACCTTTCCCTGCGGCGGGATATCAGCGGCAGCGGTATTTCCATATCAGAATGGGTGAGTATGCCGATTTGCATGCTCACCCATTCTAAAAAATTATTCTAAAATGGCAACTATTCGAAATAGGGTCATCCGAAAAGGAACTTTCAGATGTCCCAATTTTGGAAAGAAGATTTTCTAACCAGGGACTGACAACGTTTAAATTATACAGTGTTGGCATACCTGACGGTCACTGCACAATTCAGACTTCCGATGCATCCCCATTTTAATTGCGGATCTCAAATTCTAAGGCAGTGGTCAGTTCATGGAAGGCCAGATTGTAATGATTTCTGAACTAAGATGCTTTCCAGATCATGGATTGTTGCCTCCAATAGTTAGACATTTACCCTAATGTTATTCTGCTGTATTGAATATTTTTCTAATCCTTCTTTGGTGATAAGAGTGCATTTTGGACCAAATAAAAAGTTTCAAGGAGAAACAAGTGAACACAAACGCCTGGGAAAACCATGTTGAATTTCAGGGGAGTCAAATTTGCATGCAGGGAGAATAGTCAATTTTTGCTTATGGCACTTGGATACTGATCATTTTTAGTCTCAAATTGTAATTTAGACTTAGGCTATGAAACATCCCCTCTCAACTCTAACACTATTTGCAATAGATAAAATTAGCTTCTCCTGGAATTTACCATGGCTATGCTCAAGTGTAAATTTCTACCTGTTTTCTTCTTGTTTGGCAAAATCTGGATTCAGTCCTTTGTCTTGTTGATATCTGTTTTTTCCTTTCTCATTGTACAATTTTGTAATGGTGTTTATTTTTATATGAGTGCAAATGATGTAGACATCTGGCTTGATGTAATGCTATTTTCAGGGTGAAGACCACACATGGCAGACTTTCCAACATGACCCATTCCATTAGGTACAAAATACTCTGCTCCTCAGTTTCCAACTGTCAGTTTCTATGGTAACCACCTTTGTTGAAGAGGCAAATCGTTTTTTAAATATCAGTTAATTCATTTAAAAAAGGTGAGTGACAGTTGGAAGCTCAAGACCTAATGGAATGGGTCATCTTGGAGGGTCTGATACGGTAGCACATAGGGTTACCACCTGTCTGTAATTACTCTGGACAGTCCGGTAATTAATTAGAGGTATACTGCGTTATGAGTCTGCAGCCTTGAGGGTTTACATCCTTCAATAAATATCTAGGATAAAAAAGGCTGTGGATGTGAGAAAAAGGTGCTGACTTGCCAAGCAAGTGGATTGAAACCAATATTAGTGGTATATTCATTGTATTAGTGGTATATTTGTTTAAATCCACTTTGCTTAATGTGTCAGAGCCTTTTTTATCACTGTCCCCCTAATTAGTCAGGTATTTGAGACTGGAGACCTGCCTGAGAGACTGTATTATTAGCAGTCATGGTGCAGACACAATGTATGTGTCACTATGGCAGCTGCAAGTCATGTCAGCATCTTTCACAAAGCACAGTGCACCGTGGAGGACGGAGAGAGAAGAAAAGAAGTGAGAAGACAGCAAGTAAAGAAAAAAAGCTTATTAAAAAGAAAGGTTTGGGAATGTGGGAAGGAGAAAAAGAGAAGTTGGATAGGATCTATAAAGATAGACAGAAAGAGAAATGGGGTTGGAACAACACAGAAAGAGAAAGTGTGACTGGAGACATACAGGTGAGAAAGGAGATTGGAGGACTACAGAGGCAAAAAGGTGGTCTGTAGAAAGGAGAACTGGAGGCATACGGAGGAATAAATAGGGATGGTGGCATACTGGGGAATAAGAAACAAAGTAACAGCGCTAATTGCCCT
>WWET01009363.1:9105-19391 GCA_011038615.1 Limnodynastes dumerilii
ATTTCCCGCACTTTTGCGGTTCTTTGTCTCTAACTATACAGCGATTAATATGCGAATATTCGCAAATATGCTTTAATATTTTTCTGTTTCCACAGTTTACAACTACTACCATAAATAATCATATTCTCCCGGATTCCTCAATATGCCATATTCCATATTCTCCAAAATTCATCAGAAAGTATTATTACAAATTTCCTCATTCAATTCTAGTCTCGATCTTCCCTGGGTCCTAATACTCCCTCCTCATACCCACTTTCCAATACAGGTGTAACCAGCAGTGACCACATAAGCAATAATAATCACTATCTGAATTACTATCGTGCTTGTAAATAAATAAATAAAGTGCTATTTAATTCATAAAAAATTGAAAAGAACTTTGTGACTCTATATCCGATCCATTGGTACCTGTCCTCCTCTACTCGCTCCAAATGAATAAATAAATACAGTGCTTCACATATATCATCAATGTGCCCTATTGCACATTAGACGATGTGCAATAAATAAGTGCTAGTAAATTCATAAAGAATTGATATATAACATCAAAGAAAATCCCCTTTAAAAACTGCTTAATAACTCTATATTCGATACCATATTCAAAGCCATAAAATGCATGTTGGACCAATCAGACTATGAGGAAAATGTAAAAAACTTTATAGTGGAAGGAATTCAGTTTATTTTACAGAATAACTTCTTTTGTTTTAATGGGGAATTTTATATCCAGAGGATCAGAACCGCCATGGGCACGAAATTTGCGCCATGCTATGCGAACATCTTTATGGCATGGTGGGAAGCCCAGTGGCGGTTCACGGATCCTCTGGCGAAAAAACACCTTAAGGCTTATTATTGTTATATTGACCATGTGTTTTTAATTTGGGAGGGGGATGCAACATCTTTTAATATGTTTAGTGAATACCTTAATCAGAACCAGTACAATATTGAATTAACTTTCAAAATGAGTGAGGAGAGAATCGAATTTTTAGATCTCATCATTAAAAATGAGGGCAATATACTAGTGACAGAATCATTCAGAAAGAAAACAGACGCTAATTCCTATATTCCAATAGAAAGCGACCATCACCCCAAATGGCTCAATACCATCCCTATGAGTCAGTTGACGAGAATAAAAAGAAACTGCACTAAAGAGGTCACCTTTAAAGAACAGAGTAATACCTTGGAAAATCAACTTCTGAGGAAAGGATATAAAAAGCAAGCTATTAGGGAGGCCCAGGATAAAGTGAGTAGAAAAGGGAGGTCAGAATTGCTAAAGGACAAGAAGAAAAAGAAAGGAAAACTGACGGGACCTGTTTTATTACACAGTATAATCAAAATTATAAGGAGAAAGAAAAAATTGTGAAAAAGTATTGGGATTTATTATTGAATGATCCGTATTTGAAGGGGGTACTCACAGAGAAACCCATATTTGTATATAGAAGGGCTCAAAATTTGAGGAACCTATTAGTAAAGAGTGATACTAATGATAACAAGAAATCGAATTCAACTATTAAGAGTAAGGGGTTCTATAGGTGTGGGGTATGCCTAGTATGTAGAAAAGTGAAAAGTAAGATGTCCAAGATCACAGACTTTGAAACAAAAGAGGGGAAGAAGCAGAACATCTCAGAATTTATGACTTGTAACTCCATCAACTGTATTTATTTGGTGGAGTGTGAATGTTCACTTATGTATATAGGGAGAACCTCACGTAAACTTAAGGAAAGATGGGGGGAACATTTAAGGAACATACAAAAAGGGAATATGAACCACCCCTTATCAGCCCATTTTAAATTAATTCATCAGAGTAATATCAGTCCGATAAAAAGAGTAATAGGTATTAAAAAAGTGGAACAGGGTTGGAGAACGCCCAATATTAAAAACCTATTAGCAAAGAAAGAGATGGAACTTATATTTAGAAATAAAACCTTGGCCCCAGGTGGATTAATGCCTTTGAATTAAAATGGTTTCTAGAATAGAAGATATATAAGAGGTGCCCTATATACATGGTTTGAGAAGAGAGGTCACTTTCCATGGATATGTACTTTATATGATTTTATGAGGGATGTATGTTGCACCTGATTGTGATATAAGATGGATGGTAGCTTTAGTGTTTATGCACTTTATATGATTTTATGAGGGTTGTATGTTGCACTTCATTGTGATATAAGATGGATGGCAGCTTTATTGTTTATACACTTTAGTTACTTTTTGATTATAGATTCGTATTGGGTGTATTCGTGAAAAGGTAGAGGTGGGTACGATATTTGAGTATGATCTTCACTAGGTTGAGATAGGATATAACCCCTTCATGAATATAGTACAGGGAAGACGATAGGATCTCTATAGTAACATAAATCGTTGGCCAATATTAGATAATTAGTCACCATTTTTAGTTTTTTTCACAACTATAAGAATTATTAATTAGGATTTTTATAACCAGTCATTTATTTATTTATTTATTTACTTGCCTATTTACTTACTTAGATGGATATAACTGTATACGGATTGAGAAGGGGATGTTAGGGACCGAGGTATCGGCATGTCACTAGTTTGTATGTCTCACGGATATAATATAGTCACAAAAGAGCACTTTATTTAACTAAGAGGTACTTTATTTAGAAGAGGATGGATACCAAAGTATCGGATGTAGATTCACTTTGCACTTTTATTACTTTGCTTCACAGAAATAAGGTAACTATAAAGGAGTTTATTAATTAAATAACATTTTATTTAACGTTTTATTTACCAATTAAGGAGCACGTTTATGTATAAACACGAAGGAAGTTAGAGTGGGAAGATTGTTGGAGATAGAGACTTTACAGAAAAAGTTGTATTGGTCACTATTGGTTATACCTGTAATGGAATGGTGTTACGAGGAGGGAGCTTTAGGACCCAGGGAAAATCGGGATCGGAAATGTGGAATTTTACATTCTGACGAATCTCGGATATGGTGTAATAATGTGCAATAGGGCACATTGATGTCTCTTGAATAATGTGAAGCACTTTATTTATGTATTCATTTGGAGTGAGAAGAGGAGGACAGTTTTTAAAGGGGATTCTTTTCCATTGATGTTATATATCAATTCTTTATGAATTTAATAGCACTTATTTATTGCACATCGTCTAATGTGCAATAGGGCACATTGATGATATATGTGAAGCACTGTATTTATTTATTCATTTGGAGCGAGTAGAGGAGGACAGGTACCGATGGATCGGATATAGAGTCACAAAGTTCTTTTCCATTGATGTTATATATCAATTCTTTATGAATTAAATAGCACTTTATTTATTTATTTACAAGCATGAAAGTAATTCAGATAGTGATTATTATTGCTTATGTGGTCACTGCTGGTTACACCTGTATTGCAAAGTGCGTATGAGGAGGGAGTATTAGGACCCAGGGAAGATCGAGACTAGAATTGAATGAGGAAATTTGTAATAATACTTTCTGATGAATTTTGGAGAATATGGAATATGGCATATTGAGGAATCCGGGAGAATGTGATTATTTATGGTAGTAGTTGTATGCCCTTATGATTTTAGTGAAGAGAGCGGGTAGTCTTTGAGTAATGTTCTCTCCGTACGCTTAAGGACACGAAGAATTGTGGATTTTTTAACCTTTAATAACTTTTAATAAACTTGTAATGGTTGCTGTAGATCAGGGGTCCTCAAACTTTTTAAACAGGGGGCCAGTTCACTGTCCCTCAGACCGTTGGAGGGCCGGACTATAGTAAAAACAAAAACTATGAACAAATTCCTATGCACACTGCATATATCTTATTTTGAAGTGAAGAAACAAAACTGGAACAAATACAATATTTAAAATGAAGTAAAGTTAAATCAACAAATTTACCAGTATTTCAATGGGAACTATGGGCCTGCTTTTGGCTAATGAAATGTTCAATATCTGGTTCCATATTTGTCACTGCTAGTCGTAACAAGTGATGCAAGTGTGCATCCATTAGTCTTGATCTGGTTGGAGATTTCAAATGTTTCATTCTAGAAAAAGTCTGTTCACAGACATAAGTGCTGCCAAAGATGGTTGCCATTTTGAGTGCATGGTTCCTAAGAAGAGGATATGTCTCAGAGGGGAGAGAGCATCTCTCATCATATGTCCAGTCCCCCATCAGGTGTCCAGTCCTCCATCAGGTGTCCAGTCCCCCATCATATCTCCAGTCCCCCCCCAGCATCCCCTCATCATGTGTCCAGTCCCCTAGCATCCCTCCATCATGTGTCCAGTCCCCCAGTATCCCCCATCATGTGTCCAGTCCCCCCAGCATCCCCCATCATGTGGCCTATCCCTCCAGCATCCTCCATCATGTATCCTGTGCCCCCAGCATGTGTCCAGTCCCCCCAGTTTTCTTCTTCATTGGAGCATCTTCTCCTGTTGCCACGACGCAGGAACACTTCTATTTGCCGTCCGGGCTGCTCCTTATGACGATGAGGTCACTATGGGGCAGTGTTTTTATAGTAGAGATGACGTCAGAAACGTGATCCTTACGTGTCTGTAAACTCCACCCCTTTTTGCAGGGGGGTGGAGACTTTTCTTAGAAGCCTGCACCCCCCGCGCTGCAGAGCTGGTTGTGGCTGGGGATGCCGCTGCCTGGGGTCACGCAACGTCATAGAGCCTGCGTCCCGCCGCACAGGAGAAGAGCAGCGGCGGGACTACAGGGAAGGTGGCCAGGGATGCGCTGCAGTGAGCGCAGCGGCATCCCCGGCCACAACCAGCTCTGCAGCGCAGGGGGATGCAGGCTTCTAAGAGAAGTCTCCACCCCCCTGCAAAAAGGGGTGGAGTTTACAGACACCGGGGCCCATCGGGGATTCCCCCGGCTCCCTGGTGGGCCAGTCCGACGCTGAGCGGTGGCATAAACACCTGGCGGGCAATATAAATGTCCTCAGCGGGCCGCATGTGGCCCGCGGGCCGTAGTTTGAGGACCCCTGCTGTAGATACTGGAATATGGCAGGGGAAATTAAGGAGAAGTACTTACGGGGAATACAGTACCTTACGTGAAAATACTGAAACCGGATGAAACCGCTACTTAAACCAATCACCCGCTATACACCCACTTACCTTGAGAAAGACACATCGTGTTGAAATGCGTAGGTTGTGGGTAGCGGCATCTGTGTTAGTTTGGCGGGACTTCGGAGCAGGGTGAGTGTCTGACTTGCGGCTTGGCACAATTGGGCCCATTTGGTGCTGTTAGCCTTTATTTCATCACGAGCCAATACTCCCCTAGCCCGATGGTATCTGACCATAAGAAGCATCAGTATTGAAAATTGGAAACTGTTAAGTTTGTCTCAAGATAGGTGCTATCTGGAGATTTTTTATCGGATTGTTGATTGAAGTTTTTATTGGAGATTTTTATTGAAATAAATATTATCGTGGAAAGAAAAACATAGACACCATGTGTGGAGGAAAATAAAGTTTTTTATTGTTACATGCACGGAGACAAGAGGAATAAGGGGTGAGCATGGTGGTGTGTGTGTGCGGGAGTGAGATCCCGGCAGTAGCGTGTTGCACTAGGGTCTTTGTGGCTGTTCTGTTTTGTTTCCCCCGGGCTCTGCTGACTGGTGAGGAGGGGAGAATAGAAGAGAAGGAAGCGGCTGCCCTAAGAGAAGATCTGGATTGATAAACTGTGGAAAAAAGAGGAGGTTCTCGTAAGTAGGATACCTAGTGGTCGGAATCTCATCCATATATAAGCACCACATCACAATAAGTTATCATACCCCCTGGGGTGCATTCATAGGCGGTATACCTATTTGAAAAGCTATAAGAGTACACTATTTATGTGAGTAGAACTGGTGAAAGTGATTTATCACACCAGCTCTGGAACATACTTTACTATATTTGTCTTTCTTTTTCCGAGAGACTGGAGGAGGTACCTTGGGATAGAGGAACAGTGTGGTGGTGGAACGTGACCCCTGCATGAGGATACATCGCTGCTACACATAAGAAACTTTGGAACAATAAAACGGAGTAATAAGGACCGTTGAATGGGACATCCCTAGGACTGGGAAGATCGGGACTACAGGTCTGTGGAGAATTAGAATTATTGTGATATAGGAAAACAGAGTTGACTTTTGATCCAGTTGGGGACTGTCACAGTATTGAAAAGTTCTTGTGAATATTTCATGTGTAATGTTCTATAGCTTTAGCGCGATTGATGTTGTGGTGATTTAATTTCTCAACATACAAACAGCCCGCATGCACAGTTTTAATGATTTTGCCGCAAAACTTTTAAAACTTGGAAAATCCATTGAAAAAAGGTGCCAGTGCGTTCTATGACCAAAAAAAAGCAATGCGTTTCCATATGGTTTTGTTGTGATTTTTATGATATTCAGGAAACCAAATCATGGGTTTTATCACAACAAATCAAGATTGCGGGAGCATACACACTCTTGCTATATAGAACCAAATGGTTTGGAACAAAATGATCAGTTTAATAATTACATAGGTGTTTACCCAGCTAAAGACCTGACTAACACCCATATAAAAATAAACCTGCTAACTTCAAATGTTAATTTTTTGATACTAACAGAATTGCCTTTCTTCAGGACCAACACTGCTCATGCTTATGCACACCTATGCAGAGATGTAACTAGGGAGAGCCCAGTGGTAAATCTTAACTGAGCACTGATGTATGATAAGGTCCAAAAGGGTGCCATCCAGAACTGGACTGGGAATAAAAATCAGCCCTGGCACTTGAAGCAGACAGGCCCACCTGATGTGAGGTCCTGACTACTTGCATGGCTACACTTGTTATTAAGTGGTACGACCACTTCTTTTGCTGACAGTCTGAATCAGACAATCACCAAAGGATGCAGCTGCATCATTTGGCAGCTGATGTGACTGTGAAAAGTATAGTCCTTTTACCTCAGAAACACAGCAATTCTCAGTTCCTTCCAGCATTGCAACGTCACTTGCATGATGACGTCATTGTACTGCAAGGAGTGGAGAATCCCTGTGTCATGTACCGAACTTAGAGTCGCAGAGCTTAACATCAAGAAAGGTATTCATTAAAGTCTGTGATGGTGGAGATGGACTTGGCTGCAGGCAAGGAGCAGGTCGCGGCCCTTTGGACAAACACAGAGACATTAAGGTGAGATCCAAAAAGAGCAGGCGTAGTAGTTACAGGTAGGGGTGTCACTGCTATTGAAGCTGGATACAATGACACGGCTGGAGCAGTGCAGAAACCAGTGATACTGGAACACTGAGAGAAGCAGGAACCGGAGACAGTGTAACACAACCAGGAATTATGGAGCCAGAACACATGAGCGAGCTCAAGGACACAAGTTAGCAGACTAAGATTAGCTGACTGGAAAATGCAGAGGGAAGCAGAAGAGCAGAGAGTCCAGCAAGGGAATGAGCCACACCTGTAAGGGAAAATGCCTGCAGTAGAAGTTGAACACCAGGAAGTGAAAGAACTGGGAAGAGTCATGTGATCAAAAAGATAAACACATATTACATGTAATGAACATAGTAGGAATCGTGACACCCTGTTCCTCTGCAGGTGAAAAGAGTAAAGTGTTAGTAACTTTCCATTAGCAGCCAGTCACTATTGTAATTTAAGGATTAACAAAAAATATATAAGGATGCAGCGCCTAATAAAATAGATAAAACATATTAAAATACATTTTAAATATATATTATATTATAATAGACTCCTTGAAAGCAATATATATGAATAATCTAATTTAATAAAAATTATTATTATAATATAATACATATTTAAATTTAATTTTAATATGTTTTATCTATTTAATTAGGCGCTGCATCCTTATATGATTTTTGGTTGGTCTGTTTTTGATTGTTGGCAATCAACCTTAAGGTTAGCTGCATTAGGCCTTTTTTCAGACGCTAGGGGGATATTATTTTGGTTTGGTTTTTTGATATTATATCTTATTTAAGTGTTAAATTTTATATATATATTTTTTAAATAAAGTTATTTATTAAAATACAACAATTTTAAATAGTTTGATGGGCAGTCTCTATTCATGAATGGGTACTATAATAGTACATACTGTGTAGATAGATATAGACACATATATAACTTATATAAAAATAAATTCACTTACCGCTTTACTGATTCTTTTCTTTCTTTTTTTCTTCAGGTGTCTGGCGGAGGACACAAAATTGTTACTCATATGGGACCATATTCACACTTTAGAGTAAAATTGCGATCTTACCTAAATATACGCACGTGAAAAATCTGCAATACCGATTTACAGAAAAGAAAGAAACTGATTAACCGATTAACAACTCTCCCTGGGTCAGGAGTACAAAGTAAGGACGTAAGTCTTTCCTGCATATAATTAGGTACGTGCGGACTATATAAGCTGTGAATCGGTCGCACGTAATGGTGCTTAAAATTGCTTATGATTCAAAGATATGTAACTAAATGCACTGATTAGGATCTGTAAAAGTAAAATACATTTTATTTTTAAAAACATCAAGTACTGTCATTAAAATTTGCAATAAAAAATAACCATAGAAATTAAAACAATAATTAAAAATAAACATGACAAACTTTACAAAACAACATAAACAAATAATGTATGAAGTTATAAAAAATAATGATCCACATATATAAAGTTTCATTAAATATTTACAAAAGAATAATTGAAAAAAATTTAAACCAAAATAAACAACAACTATAGTTATATAGATGTAAATGTAATTGTGTTTGTTATAAAAATTTAAAGTCATTAGTTAAAAAAAAAACTATACACAAAAAATAGCAACTTAAAATGGTTAAAGTCTAGCACAAAAATTAGCATTAGAGTCTATAAACAAGCCTTTTTTGTTTATTTTATAAATACACATCTATTGTTTAAAAGCAAATTTTTTTTTACATTTTCAAAACACATGAATTTTTTGAATAGTATTTCTTTAAAAAAAAAAAAAATGTATATACCATTGTGCATTTCCGCATCCACCTTTTTTTAATAAATGCATGCGCACAGCAAAATGTGTCCTTACAACTTGTGCGCACATATTCCACTCAATTGATAAATTAGACGGAAGCATGGATGCGCTTCATCAACACATTGTTGAGAGCAAGATGCGTCCAATTCATCCAAAATCCGCAACCTTGAATTAGACGCATTTACATTTTTTTTGCACTTCCTTCTTGCGCGCACATGCAACTCTAAATCCGAGCCTTAGTCTGCAACCTTATTAAGCAGCTTTTATTATAAAATAAACAATTCCCTAATGGGTGGAGAATTTGCAACACAGACTAGTATAGATAATCTCTATTTGAAGCACCAGTGTGATGAAAAGAATTAAATTAAATTACATGCCTGATATTTTAACTGATATATAATAAGATAAATAGTTTATCCCTTGTGACTTTAATTTTCAATATGAATCTTTATATTGCTATCAGTATGTATTATTCTAATTATCTGCAAGACATTACTACATTATCAAAAGGAGCATTGCAGAAGAGCAATCAAGTCTGAACTGACAAGGGACTGGCGTTATAGCTTAATTAGGCCCAAAAGATGACATTAAGGCCTGAATTCAGAGTTTGGGCCTGATCCTAAATTTTAGTGGATGCGCAAGGCGGATACTCTAAAACGTACTATTCAGAGGCACGTGTTTCTTGCCGTGTTTGAATTGGCCGCAGAAAAGCCGGCCTTTGAAAAAAAAAAAAAGAAAAGCAGTCAGAGCTTTAATTGCTCCATTGCTCCGACTGCAGTGTTTGTTTTTTAAAACATTTATAAAATTAACCCCTTCCACTGGAAAAATGCCCCCCCGCACACAAATAAATAAATATTCCTGTCCTGACAGGGCATGCTGATGATTGTAGAACTACAATCACCAGCATACCCATGGATGCCAGGGCATGTTGGCACTTGGAGAACCATGTGCTTAGTAAATGTCCCCATTAAAAATTAAAGAATTATCGTGAGATCGAGAATTCTGACACTGTCCAATGGGTATAAATATCACCCAAGGACAGTGCAAATGGCATTAGTGTTGGGATGTCCTGCTTGCAGGACATGGTTTGCGTAGGAGAAGGTTTTTATTTTGGCAGCAGACACCCCCCGGATGAAAAGCCGGACCCCCATCGGAGCAGGTAAGTATGTTTTTTTTATTAAAAATGTATTTTGGACATGTTAAAAGTTTTTTTGTTGTGTCGGCAGTAGATTTATTTTTTATTTTTAATGGGAACATTTACCAAGCACTGCGGGCCCTGGCTGGCAGGGCATGTTGGCACTTGTAGTTCTACAATCATCAGCATGCCCTGTCGGGACAGGGTTTTTTTTCATTGCGGTGCGGTGTG